>JBDJHY010196374.1:0-11717 GCA_039654485.1 Withania somnifera | reverse complement strand
CAGGGTTTGGTTCTCCTACTGGGTGGATAGTAGGTGCCATCATGACTCCGAGAAGTCGGGTCGTGACATAAATACATTATTTTCTTTGTTAAATTTTATGATATTAAAATTATTTAAATTTGTAATTTAGTGAAAGAGATAATTTTTAAAAGTATCTTTCAAACTGTTAAAATAAAATTTATCATGTAAGAATTTATTTAGATTGAAACAAAGGATGAATAAGTGATACAAAACATCAATCTTTGAAAGAGTTTTATTTAGATTTCTCAAAAGTTTATACCCAAAAAGTTAGGTATTTTAAAATATTCCACACTACCGAAAATAAATAACATCATAACTTCAAAAATGTGCTTTTCACTGTTTGAACAAGTTTTTCTTAAATATCTTTTTACGATCATTACCCCATATATACGTTCTACGCTTGAATTAACTTTGCAGCTATATTATTTCTAGCTATATTTTTCCAGGTAAATCCATAGGAACATTTCTAGGTAATGCACAACTATACTATTCGCTAGTAAATCCCCATGAATCTTTATAAATAAAGAAACTTCGCAGAAAAGTATCCCTAGATAAATTGCAACTACACAATTTTCATGTAAATCCCCATGTGTCTAGTGATAGTGATCCATCGCCTTGACTTCAGTCTCCACCACATCTATTTCCTGCCCGCTAGCTTAGATCTATATCATTATAAACATCCCCAATAAACTACCCCCATATAAATTTGCAGCTATATTTTTCTCAGGTAAATATTTGGGTATCAATATCAGTAGAAAAATCCGTTGTAATAAATCTCCACATAATTTTGCAGCTACAAAATAATCAGTTAAATCCTCAGGTGTAATGACCCTCGAGGTTATTTGTTTCTGATTTCTATTCATTTTGACTATTTTACCCTTCCAGTAGATGCATTACGCTAAACTAAGTTTGATTCCATGGTCGGTTCGGAAACGGAATGAGTTTTGAGTAAGTTTTGGAAAATTTTGAGTTTCAGAGCTTTTATGTGAGAAATAAGGAACTCTAGGGGTCCTCAGGTGTTTGGTATATCTAAAAAAAGTTTTCAGTTTCATTAAATCCGGAGATGTTGATTTTGATCTAATATGACTTTCATTTTTAGTTTATATCCATTCGTGATGTTTCTGGGTGTTTTGATGGAATATTATTAGTGCATTTAGCTAAAAATGAACCCTTAGCGTGTATCAAGTCAACAAAATCTCATACGTGTTTTTTGATAGTTTTGTCAAGTCTAGAACATTAATTTTAGTATTGTTCCATATATGATTTGTTTTAACCAGATCCCAAATAAATCCCAAGGGTTCATTCGATGAAAATCCTTCAGTGTTGTTGTTGTTGTCCAGGGGTCGTGAGAGGAGTTACATGACTTGTGGAAGTGGTCCATGAGTCATGGAACTTTTTGTGATAGTCATGGAGTTGGAAGGCCACTAGAAAGGTTCCACAAAACCTTCCACGAGTTATGGAATGGTTCCACGTTTCGTGAAAGGATTTTGTGGAAACTCATATTGCTACTGTTTTTTATAGATAGGTTCTCGAGTCCCTCCACAATTCCTGAGGTGGTTCCATGAGTCATGGATATGTTCTTAGAAGACGAATCGCGAGAAATTTTATATTTTTAATAAGGGTAATTTCTTAATTTTACTCATGATTTAAAATTGATATAAAACGGGTTTGAGCTAAGTTGTTCTATGGTTGGTATATCTTATACACTCTAAACATTATGAAAAGAGCCTTAGAGTATTTGGAGTAAGATTTCATCAATGGGTTTAAAATCTTCAAGTTGGGTAAGATCAAAGCTTCTCAAATGGTTTATTTTCATGCATTCCCAACAATAACAACCTCTTTATCTTGAATTATAGATTTCTAATGCTAAAATGGGAGACGTTGAGCATAAAAATATAAAGAATGAGTTGGGTTTTTTTGAAGAATTGCATGGGTTCCTTTCTAAAGCATTGGGTATTGTTTCCTAATCATTTCTCATCATAAACCTATCAACTATACATGATTTTTATATCTGATTACGAAGGTTTCAAAGTTAAGAATGAAATATTTTTTCAAGTCCAAGATTAAATATAGATATTGGGGTTTTTTTATTTATGAAACAGATTAGGGTTTTGTTCAAACTTGATATTTAGACTCACCAAGTATCGGGTAACATGTTTCGCAAAAAAATTTCTATTTCGACCCTGTAGGCTCGGGGTGAATTTTTTGAATAAAACTCTAAAATGTGGAATGTGGGTGTTGATTTTCATGCTTTATGGTATTTATGTATTTTTAACTAGATTATGCTCGTTTTGAGGCTCCAATTAAAGGGAAATCTGACGATTGAGATATTTCTTCAATGCTAAGGCAAGTTGAGGTTATTTGGTCTCTTTAAGCATTATTGATTACTTGTTAGTTATGTGTAGTTTGGAGTTGTGGGGACATATGTTGGGTCAAAATAAGGTAAGTGTTTGATGATGTGATTTAGTGAATCATGACTTTGTTCTATTTTGTGAGCTAGTCGAAATGCCATGATTTGGGTGGAACAGGTTGAGTTAAATGTTATGATGAAAATTAAATTATGATGACTCTCTTGTTTAAAATATATCATTTTTCAAAGACTTGCAGACACCAGAATAATATGGGTGATTTGATGATTATTTCCCCTGTGTTGAATTGATTTCCTTGTGATTTATTATGATTGAGCATCATACTTATGTGACTTCTCTATGATTTGCAATTTGTTGATATTTTAGCATGGAAATGATTTGGGCCATATTATCAAGGAAACAAAGTGATATTGAGAACATGACTGTGACGGTCTCATCAGTAGGTATATTTGAGGTAACATATGGATTGGAATCTCGGCTATCGTGGTCTTAGCAGTAGGTGTATATGGACCTTGTGAGTCCCCATGGGTCCTGACTGTGACGGTCTCGACAGTGGGCGTATCATGATTATATTTGCATTGTATTGAATTTACTTTGATATATTTCTTATTTGGATTGTTTGTTTACTTAAAAACCTGTACTTCCTTGAGAATTGGTGTTGCCTCGAGATTTCTTGATATGTGAATCACAAACTGTAGTTGTTTTTTTTGCTTGATGATTATCCATGATCCATGAATAATAATTGATATTTCCACTGATACTTGATTGGATTTGATATTGTTGACCATATTCAGGTGAATAATGTTGTGGTGGAGTTAGTGATAGTCATACCTTGTGAGGATTACTTAGAGTTATATATATAATTTGCTTCTGTTTTATTGACTGGGTTGTTGTACATAAACATTTTAAAGGTTGTATTATTGGGGGGTAGTTAGATGTTAGGAGTAGTCACTAGTTCTTTATATATAGACCACCAGGTAACTCTGTTGAGTATCATTGTCTTGTACTTACCCTTGCCTTTTTTGTACTTTTGTGCAGGTCCTGTAGCGGACCGAACTTGATCTCTTTTCCTCATTCTTAGCCACTTATTCCGAGACATCTAGATATAGTTGTCACTCGTTCACAGTATCTGGAGTCGCTTTTCATTATCTTACAGTTTTAATCCTTCTTAAAAGACTTCGAGATTTGGATAAAACTTGTATAAGCTCTTACTTAGTGGCGTTGTATAGTGGGGACCTGGAGACTTGCGCATTAAATATTTTACTTGTGTATTTACTTTCCATATTTAAATTGGTTTTCTTTCTATTTATTGGAGTTAGAATAACCACCAAACTTAGTAAGGTAGGTTCCATTAAGCCTGATTATCGGGGCGTGACAAGTTGGTATTAGAGCCCTAGGTTCATTGGTGCCACTTTACACAAGATAAGTTTAGTAGAGTCTCACGGATTAGTGCATATATGTCCATTTCTTATCCACGAGAGGCTGTAGAACTCTAGGAAAAATCTCTTCCCATCCGTTCATTCTTATCTAGCGTGATTGTTATGCATGTGTTGAGTCCTTGCTTGTTTCATTGACAGATGGTAAGGACTATAACCATGATTGATGGAGATGACAAGCATGCACCTAAGCCCACTGCTCGAGGGTGAGGTATAGGTATAGGCAGGGGCTGGGGTAGAGGTAGGCTAAGAGAGAAGCTCCATCCAGAGAACAGGCCAGGGAAGCCTCACTGGAGCCTCAGGTTGATAGATCTGAGGAGCAGGTTCCTCAGGAGTACATGACAACCCTATTGCTACAAGACACATTATTAAGGATCCTGTAGGTGTTGGGGATCATCACACGGTGGTAAACCCCAGGGTTAGCAGATTAGGGCCGGGGTAGTGACCCCATATCACTATGCTATCACGAGATTTCATGACCAGTGGGCCATCCACTAGTGGTTCCAGTTCAGGTGGGTCAACTACCTAGATCATAGGCTGGTAGGGTAACCACCGATTGCACATCGAGTTCATGAGCTCCAGATTCTAAGGGGTGGGCTTATAGGTACTGTTATGTCACAACCCAAAAATCTAACGTGACGACCTACTTTCCCAAACCCTATAGGTCATCCAATAACAAAAATTAGGCTAATACATAAAACACCCTAAATATGAGAAACAATAATTCTCTATATCGATATTTATAAACCCAAGGACCGGGTTGCCACTGTTTTACAAGACACTATAGAATGTTTACAAGGAAATTCAATGTCCAAAAGAGAGTCTTTATAAAGTAAAGACACTAGAAATTAAACATAATAAGAAGCCTTCTGCAACTGATGAAGAGATTATCAACTACCTTAAAATCCTCAAATATCTCCTGGACAGGTGGGAGAAGGAGGAAGTCACTATGTCCTGGGATCAACACCTGCACAGAAGTGCAGAAAAGCAAGAGGTAAGTACAAAACAAAGGTTCTTAGTAGCGTGCTTGGTTGGTCTAACTATAAAGAGAAAATGAAAGCCCCTCACTCCTAAACGATCCTCCGGTATACTACAACCTGCAATAGTTTCTATACTAATACAACATCCCAGTTAATAATGTAAATTAGTATCAATAAGAATGAATCAATATCAATAATCTCAATAATTAATCACTTTAAGATAATCTCAAGGAATCAATCAATATCAGATAATCTCAAGGAATCATTTGATATCAAATAATCTCAAAAAATCAGTTGATATCGAATAACCTCAAGGAACCAGTCAATATCAAATAATCTCGATGAATCAGTCAATATGTACAGATAATAAATGCCAAATAAAATGAGTTAATGCAATATACAAGTGGATAAATGCATGTCCATATCAAATCTACACACATGTTGGCATTTATCTATGTCTCAGCCAGGAACCATGGGGGATTTGCGAGGTCCATGTACTTACACATATCTAAACCCCTGTTACAAACCTTAGGCTATCTAATTAATATCTCAAAAATTTGGTAAGGGCCTCAGACTGTCTATTCACAACCTGGACCTTCGGTATGAACCATTAACTATCCATCAAAACAAAACATCAAGAACGGGCCTCAAACTTTCTATCGAATTCATTTCCCATAGTTCATAAATCATAATCTAAGTGTCATATTCAATTATCTCAAGGTGAGGAATTATCATGTACATTTCATGAGAATATCACAGTTCTGAATTTCAAATCAATAGTATCGGCCTCTCATGGATGTTCATTTTCAATAATATCTTTTATTCCTCAATCTTTAGCATCTTGGGCATCACAATTACTTTGATTATAATGATATAAATAATTCATCAAGGAAATTTCAACAAGTATCCAATTAGGTCTCATTTCATTATTAAGATTTCATTTCCAACTACCTAATTCAAATCAATTAATTCATAATCCAACTGAAGTATATATATAAGATTCCTCAATTTCAACAACTATTCACATTGATTCAACTTGATCGTTTTAGACCCAATATGCTTGATACTATCAATCCCGAGTACTCATTTCTCCAAAATAAAAAACAATTAGCAAGAAATTATTAAATTCTTTAGAAAAACCACATAAACCTCAACTTGCCTTAAATATTGAAGAACATAGTCACTCTGGCGCCTTTCACTTTTGAAAAGCCTCTAAATGTACACAGTATATTCAATAATCAATAATCAACAATACACAACACATAACAACTATCAATACACATAACTCACTATTTTGAAATTTATCAAAAATCCTCACAGAGCCCACAGGGTCAAAACCCAAACTTGATCGTAAAATTAAGACACTCATCAGTTGAGTAAGATAAATATCAAGTTTTATCAAAAACCGATTCTATTTCATGGTTGAAAATCGAGTTTTGTAAATTTTTGAGTTCATCTCATTACTCAATGATTTGGGCCTCAAAAACATGAAATTGTGATGTAAAAACATGTTAAAGTGAGTTAGAATTGATGAAAACTAGTTTTAGGGACTTATCCTAGTGATTATCGTCAAAAACATCAATCAACTTTGCCAAATTAGGTATTTTTCTTTTAGTATTTGCATGAAAATATGAACAAAATGTTCAAATCATCTAGGTGTACTGCCAGGTACTTACTGCGAACGCGAGGTCTCACCTCATACACGGTGTCTCAGGTTTTTACACTCTGCAAACGTGGTCAACATGTTGTGAATGCAAAGAATAAGCATTTGAAACCTTCAAGAGTGGGGTATCCTCCCACGAACACAGAAGAGACCTAGTGACATCACTAGTAACAGCTATTGACAACAATCCACATCAATAAAATTAACTTCGAATGGACCCTCGAGATTTGTTCGGAATCCCTAACAAACAAACTATATATTCAAACATAATAATTCAGTATTCCAAACTCAATGGAACATTCAATACATGGATATAAGGACTCATTGACCCAATACCCACTATGGGTTCATTTTTAACTAAAATTACCAAAATGACCAAAATACCCCTGAGACCTAGAAAAAATAAACAAAACCTCTATCTATGACAAAACTCACCTCCCAAATCGAAAACATCAAATTTTGAATCTGAGCATTCTAAATCCAAATGTTAACCCAAGTCAACCATTTACTCTTAAAACTTAACGTTATCCTGTCTAACCACCCAAAATCACAATAAAAGGCTCAAAATAGAATTTGAAGGTCTTGCTAGACCAAAATTAACGTTCGAGGGCTAATGAAACTGACTAATTTCTGATACAAGATCCCAAAATCCAAATGACCCATATAGTTTCTTATTTCACCCTTAAAGGCTATAGCTTAAAATAGTTCCTAAAATCGACTCAAAAGCTATCCCGCTCCCAAACCAACCCCGAAATCAAACTTTGTTTAGCATAATAAAGCTATAGGAAGGGTAATACAGTCAAAATGCTTATCAAATAGGAAAATAACCTTAAGGGTCATTAAAACATCCACCACTAAAAACTATGTTCATGCTCGAACTTAAGAAAGAAAAAGTACCCGAAGCATATAACAACTGAGGAATACTAGCTATGCGTATCAGACTCATTTGGATAAAATGGATATCGGGACTACATGAAAAAGAACTATCTAGCTAATATAAATATGAGCCAATTCCTGAGCATTGTGCTTCACTATCACTAGAATGAGATGTGCATACGTCAATCGATCAACCACCACCCAAATGGATTCATAACCACTTGATGTACTAGGAAACCCAATAATGAAATACATGGCTATGTGCTCCCACTTCCACTAGGGATGGGCATCCTCTATGGCACAACTCCCAATCTGTGGTGCTCAAACCTCACCTGCTGACAGTCCAAGCACCTAACAACAAAGTGTACTTTTCCTTCTTCTTATCGCAACCCCAGTAATATTGTATCAGATCATAATACATCTTCGTTGCCCCTGGATGAATGGAATATTTAGAACTATGAGCCTCCTCAATCAACCTAACAAAGTCACTATACATAGGAACACAAATTCGATCCTTAATCCTCAATAAAACCTCTGAATCAAGCATGAACGCCTTGGACTAACCTCGCTAAACTATATCACGAATGGTCTTTAATCTAGTATCATCAAACTGGGTTGCCTAAATTTAATCTGTAATGAAGAACGAGCCTCCATTCAAGCAAGGAAACCACCATCATTAGAAATCTGCAATTTCAATAGACCATTAGATAAACTCCAAACATCTCTAGCCAAATGATGATCTTCAATTCGAATAGAAGTCAAACTACCCAAACTCGAGGACTTCCTACTAAGGACATCTTCCACTATGTTGGATTTTCCCAGGTGATACAAGATAGTGATATCATAGTCCATCAACAAATCTAATCAACGAAGCTACCTCAAAATATGATCAAAATAGACTAAAGACTCCTATGATTGTTGAACACCTCATAATGAATACCATAGAGATAGTTCCTCCACAACTTCAATAGAAAAACCACTACAACCAACTCCAATAATGAGTAGGGTAGTTATTTTATACACTTTCAACTACCTTAAAGCATAGGTCACCACCTTAAGACAACTGTAGAAGTATCATATTACATAGTGAAGCCTTTACCCTCCATGGGAAAAGTAAGAATAGGACTAGAATTCGATAAATTTTTAACCTTTGAAAGATCTCATCATACTCAACCAACCATGGAAATATTCTTTTGAGTCAACTAAGTCAATGGAGCTGCAATAGAAGAGAAAACCTGCACGAATCTTCTATAATACCCATCTAACCCAACAAAACTCCAAATCATAGTTGGCAAGGTAGGTCTCACCTAATTATGCATGACCAAAATCTTAGCCGGTTTTGACCATAATTCCCTCTTTGGACACCACATGCCCCAAGAATGGCCAAAAAACTTAACCACAACTTACACTTTGAGAACTTAGCATATAATTTCTTATCTCATAACTTATGAAGCATAGTCCTCAAGTATCGAACATGATCAATTGATGTCTTGGAATATACCAAGATATCATCCATGAAAACAACCAAAAAATAATCCAAAGACGGCTGAAACACACGATTCATCAACTCCATGAATGCGACAGGGTGATTAGTAAGCCTAAAAGTCCTCACCAAGAACATATAGTGGCCATATCTAGTCTGAGTTGTCATCTTTGGAATATCCAAGAGCCTAATCCTCAACTGGTGGAACCCATACCTCAAATTAATGTTAGATAAGATGGAGGCACCCTGAAGCTGGTAGAATTGATCATCAATATGGGGAAATTTATACTTGTTCTTCACTATCACTTTATTCAATTTCTTGTAGTCAATACACATATGCATAGAACCATTCTTCTTCTTTACAAATAAGACTGGTTTATACAAGGGAACACACTAGGATGAATAAAACCTTTTCTAAGCAAGTTCTACAACTAATATTTCAAATCCTTCAACACAGAAGAAGCCGCACGCTAAGGAGGAATAAAAATGGGCTTAGTTCCCAGCTCCAAATCGATTGCAAAATCTATATCTCTATCATGAGGGACACTAGGAAGGTCAGTCGAAAACACATCAACAAACTTTCTAACCATAGGGATTGACTCTAAGAAAGGGGGATCAACAATAATATCCCACACATATGACAAATAAGATAAACACCTTTCTCCACCAGTTTCCTAGCCTAAAACAATGACATCATTCTACGAGGATAAGACCAATACATAACATTTTACTCTACCCTTGTAATTGAAGGCATGCATAAAGTGACAGTCTTGGCATGGAAATCTAAAACAACAAGATTTGAGGCAAGCTAATCCATACCCAAAATAATATCAAAATCTACAATGTCAAGCAATAACCCAAACCTGAACCATATGTAATAACCCGAACCTGCTGCATCATAACACAACCTAACAAATACTAGAAGTGTCACAATACAAGGAGAATCCTTAACCCTCCACTAGCAAGGTCAAAACTGGCACTGAAGTCAACAAGTCCTTTAGCTTAAAAAAACTCTATTCGCAATCTTCAGACCACTGAAAGGCAACATCTTTTCTAGTCAATTTGGTCAAAGACACTGCAATCGATGAGAACCATTCCACAAATCACCGATATTACCCAGCAAAATAAGTAAAACTCTAAATCTCTAAACAAGATGTCGGTCTTTTCCAATAACGAAACACCTAAATCTTTGTTGAATATCATAAACATATGCTAGGTATGCAAAACACCCTCTCCCTACTAGCCTCCTAGAATGAAGAAAAGAAATAAAGCCTGTGGTGCGCAACTACTAGAACCTTGCCACATAACCGGAGATGAACCTGGTACTGCTAAGGTGACAGTCTTGGCATTATAATCCAAAATCATACAATGAAAAGAATACCAATCCATACCTAAAATAATATCAAAGTCCACCATATCTAACTACCTTAAGTCTACCCAAGTATCTAATCCGCCAATAGAAATCAAACATGATCGGATCACCCGATCCACTACTAAAGAATCCCATATAGGGCTGGGAAAATGTATAGAAATAGACATCATATAACTAGGCAACCCTACTATAACTAACCTGCTGTCGTTGCCTCTTCTCATTGCGCTGACATGATTCACAATAGAGGGCTTTCATTGAGTTTGCATGATCAACCACTGCTTGGAATGGATAACCATCATAAACCAATATTTCTACCACCTAGCGGAGCCTATCTCTCGACCCATAAGCAAATTGGCGGAGTCTCCACCTCTGTAGGCATGAACTCGACTCCATATGCTGAAAGCTGATAAAATCTACCTCATACTTAGAAACAAA
Source organism: Withania somnifera (assembly GCA_039654485.1). Taxonomy (NCBI): domain Eukaryota; kingdom Viridiplantae; phylum Streptophyta; class Magnoliopsida; order Solanales; family Solanaceae; genus Withania; species Withania somnifera. Next base: position 1,082 of record JBDJHY010196374.1, on the reverse strand, counting down.
CATAGAACCCTGCTCAAGTTTTCTAAACTCCTCTCTTAGGCAGTCTCGCTCAGCCTTGGATACAAACTTCTTCATGAACAACTCATAAAACTCAGCCTAATTTGGTTGGGATTAACGTACTAGTCTAAAACCCACGAACCTTCCCAACTACTATTTAGCTGCACCACACATCTGATATATGGTAAAGGCTAACCGTGGGTCTACAATACACCCATGTTAGTCAGTATTTCTTCACACTCAATGATGAACTCATGGGCATCCTCCCCTAGAGCCCTAGTCAATCTAGGGGGATCCAACCTTAGGAATCTTATCAAGAGCTTCAGCTTTGAGTCTGTCATTGTCGGCTACCGTTCAGCAATAGGAGCAACGGTTGGCACTGGTAGGACCTGAACAGGAGTAAAAGTCTTTACTGGAAGAATCGGTTAAACTGGTTGCACTGTAGGGACTGCAGCTGTAGGATTTGATACTTGAATTTCTGGTTGTGTTCCCTCTATAGGAGGATCACCGTAGCATAAAGTAGCTACCATAGTATGCTATGAATATCAGGAGAAGGTGCTGCGGCAGGTACTGGAATAGGTGCTGTTGTTGGCACTGCAACAAGTACTATAGGCATTGGTGGAACCTCAGAAGTAGTGGCTGGAGTTGGCACTTATGTAGGTGCTCCAACTGTTTTCCTGGATGTGAATGAATATGTACGAGGCATCTACGAAAGAGTGATGAAAATGAGCGAGGTGTTTTAAGAAACCGTCAAGAATGTATGCATGATACAAGATTAAAAAAAGAGTTATTTCCTAAATGTCACTATTGCCTCCCGAAGATAAGCAACAAATGTCTCCATGCCGATCCGCAGGACTCTACTAGACATTGGTTCTGTATACTGACACCGACGAACCTAGGCTCTAATACTAATTTGTCATGACCCAATTTCTTAGATAATAATGGAACCTACTATGCCACTAATAGGAGAACTAACCCCGTAATTTGAAGCTGAACCGGAGGACTACTATATTAGATGAGGAAAGCACAAGTTTAAAGTAGCAGTGTATAAGTGAATAAAATGGAAGTAATAGGAATAAAAATAA
>JBDJHY010196363.1:0-11717 GCA_039654485.1 Withania somnifera | reverse complement strand
TGTGACTCGTCAATTTGGTGTTGCTGCCTTCTACTTTTTTGTGTGAGTTTCCCTTAAAATGTTTCTTTTTTTGGACCTACCATGCTTCTTTCTTTCCTTATTTTGATTACTATTATCAGGTACCTGGCTAGTGACCTTGGGGTCATATTGGTTAGAGAAAAGAACATAACAAGAAACTCATAATAACCATACCGGATTTAAAAAGTTGTCTTTGGATTGTCACACTCGCCCTTTCCCTGTTCGTACAGGAGTAATATCGGAAGTCGAGAAACCAAGGAAGAGATAGCTGAGGATCTCGCCCGGCTCGTGCTGTCCTGCATGTTAGCTCAGAATTATTGAGGCATCTTCCTCACATCCTTATACATAGCCAGGACATTGTCCAAGATAGCCCTATTCTTTTTAAAACAGGGTAAGGCCTCTCCATACATGGTAGCCAAGCAGGTGAGGATAGTGGTTAGCTCTTTAACTCGTTTCTCCACCTCGTCTAAAGTAATTAAGTCACCCTTAAGAAACACTATCTTTTTGTATTCTCATAACTGATCACGGATGCGATTCACCTCGGCCTCTCAATGGTAAAGTCCAGCCGGTGTTTAGATGTTTTAGCCTTCCAATGAGCAACTGACCTCTCAGTGTTGCCAGCAAGCGTATGGACATCCCTCTATAAGTTTTCAACCTTCCAGGATAGTTTGGAATTTTCCTCCCTGAGGTGGTTCATCTCATCGTGGCAGAGCCTCAGCTTATTTATCAGGCCTTAAAATTCAAAATTCTGGGATAGTCGAGTTCGGAAGTACCTAATGAACTCATTCTTGATATAGATTTCCCTATTCCTCTCATGAAGGAACCTCTTAAGAAAAAAAATTCCCTTTCCACTTGGTCAAGTGTATAAGGGATAACTTGTTGAAAATAAGAAATAGGAATATTAGAAATACTGAAGTAGCAGACAGTACGAAGTAAGTTAAGAAAATTTTTATTTTATTGATAAAAGCCTACCCCGGCTGAAATGATTACAAAAGAAAGAAATTTTACAAGCCCTAGACTATGCATCATCCCCGACTTGTCGAACGGCTGAAATAGGCTCTATCTTCACGATAGGCTCAATGGTTGAAGAAGCAACAGAGACCTTGACGCCTGAGCTCATAAGGACCTCAGGGGTGGACGGTGGCTCCTCAGCATATGGCACACCTCCAGTGGCCAGAAATTCCTGGATGTCAGGGTCGGTATCCTCATTACAAACCCTCAACTCCTCTACTAATAAAAAGGAGGGGTGTTGGGAAATGAAGCAGATTAGTGAAAGCTCGGGTCGATCCAGAATGGCCCTGATCAAATCCTTGGTCACTCGAGCTTCGGTACCTTCGTGTAGCCAAAGCGATCACTTCGGATAGGGAGGTTGGGGTACGCCTTGGCCACCTCATCCAGCACCACCGCCCTAGTGAAAGTAACCAATGAGTCACTCAATGACAAGATGTACTCCAAAAAGGCAGTGGTCATGGTGATCTTCTCAAAAACCACCTCGGCAAACTCCCCCTGTCGATCAATGAAGCCCGTCTTTAAATGGTGTAACTCCACCTCGGTGGCCCTTTGCTTCTCTTTAGCGTCCTTTATTTCCTCCTCGGCAGCCTTTAGCCTACCTCTATTGGCCACCATCTTCTCCTCGGAGGCTTTCAACTGGGCTTCTAATTCTTTCCCCCAAGCCCTCTCCCGACGAAACTCCTCGTTGGCGTGGCCCACTCTTTGAGCCAGTATTGGCACCGTCTTTGACAAAACCTATGAAAAAAGAACAAGTCAGCTTCAAGTAGGGGACAGGTGATAACTACAGATACAAGAAGAGGTACTTACACCACTGAGATTGTCTAGGGGCATGTCCTCAGTAGAGCCAACTCTGAAACCTTTTGCCTCTTAGGAGTAGGCTCCTGGGTTAAGGGACTTCTCTCGCGGCTAACCTTCTTGGATGCACCAAGGTCAATTACCTTAGTTATACGGGAAGGATTGGGGGTAGCTGCATCCATGGTAGGCTTAGAGGATGAGTTGGAGGGTCAGTTCTTTGGCCCCAGTCTAACGCGTACCACTGAAATAAGAGAATACAAGTCAGATAAAATGATAGAGGAATTCACCTCGAAAATACAGACTTCTAACTACCTGGGGTCCCTTCAGTGACCTCCTCGAAAGGTACCACCTCACCAACTTTAGCACCTGGGTTAAAGGCATTGATTCCTGCCTGGTACAGGTCCGCATCGGTGAAAGGGTAGCAATGGAGGGAATCCCATTGACTAGGTCAAGGTGGAAGGGATTGACACTCCCAGTGACAACATTCATAATTCTACCCCAGTTCCAGGTCTGGGGGAAATAAAAGTTTACCTTGAAGAAGAAAAATTTACCCTACCAATCAGCGATTTTGGAAGGAAGGAGAACCCTAAAACTACAAAAAGGGCAATAAAAAACACCACCCCTTGGAAGGCCCAGAATTTTTTATAGTAGAGAAATGTTTAAACAAATTTACAATAAGATCTACCCCAACCTTAAAGTAGGCCAGGGTAAAGCCCATAATTGTACGCATAGAATAAGACGTCACTTGTGCAAGAGTCAAATTAAAGGCTCCTAAAACATTAACTAATAGAGGAAAAGGGGGGAATCGTAACCCCGACACTATGTACTCGTGGTACATAAAGCAAAACCCTAAAGGGGGAGAACATGCTCTATCACTAGGACGAGGCTGGGTAAACTCAAAATTAGAGGGAAAATGGTACCCTCTAAAAGAAGGTAACAAATAATCTGCAGAAAGACTACTTACCACCTTCGAAACCATCAAATTCTGGCCCTCAAAGGATAGGGAGAAGTGGTCAAAATTTAGAGATTGGGTGTATTGCTACCCACACGATACATCTCCGCCTCATATGATCTAGAAGGAGAAGAAGAAGGAGAAGAGGAAGGATATGAAGAAGGGGATGACATACTTACTAATGATTGGAGAATAAAAAATATTCAGGTTGTGAGTAGAGGGTTCTAAAAGAACAGCAAGAGAGATGAAAAGATTAGCGAAACTGGAAATCTAAAAGAGCAAGTGGTATATGAAGGTTGGGGTAGAATCCCAAGAGTCCTATTTAATAAAAAGAAAGGTGAAATGGTGTTACAGTAAAAAAATCATTTATTTCCCAGGCAAGAGTACAGAAGACAATACGTAACTCGCAGGGATTATGAAACATGTAAGCCAAGAGTAGAGGATTATGATACATGGAAAGAAGAGGCGGGAAAAACAGGAAAAAAGTAAAAAATCTCCCGCTCGTGCCACCCCTTCAAAGAAAAGGGAACACTAACACACCAACCCCAGCCCGTCCCAGATTTGTATAAGCAAAAACTCCTTGCTTACAAGTCAAGGCCAGGTCAAAGCTCGGAGATGCTACCCGGCAGCATTCATGAGCCGCTAGTTCAACTGTCCCTCGGAGACAGGGTCGAGAAGTACCATGCATGGTTGCCCTCAGTCCTTTCTTTCTATCAGTCTGCTGAGATGTCCAGTGGATTCCTGGGCCTTGATGAATGGGCTCTTATCAAGTTCACCCCTTTTAGATACCCTAAGGTTTGAAGTCATTTTTTTATCACAGAACGCTCAGGTAAAATCACAGACGATTTGCCAAATTGGCAAAGGCACACTTCACCTCAGCAAGACAGATGAAAGGGACTATCAAGCATGGTCAAAAGCCCAATGGCTCCATAACTAAACCATAATTCTAAGATTTTGAAAAACCTTGGATAATACAACTTCGTCCAATCACCTCGGCTATAAGCTGTGATAACAGCTAGCAACAAGGTAGTTCACCTCGACAAAAGGTTGTCTCAGCACACCCATGACTTTCACAATATACCTCGGCAAGAAAGTCAAGGTAAATCATTAAACAGTCCATACACTGCTGTATATATGACCTTAGGGAGAGACTCGGGGGCACACAATTCGTCCCTACTCTGTGATTAAACACACACTTCAACTCCCGAAGGGAGAACTACTGTAGAATAACTGTAGTAACTATGAATCAATATTTACTATTAATATTGAAATTACTATATTTAGATAACTACCATAATTAGATAAGTTTTACTAATAGCTGAAGAATCATGGTAAGATTGGTATACCATCAATAGATAATAGAGTTATGGTAGGATTGTTATTAGTAGATATGACTTAACTGATATCACGGAGGAGATCACTCTGCAATCCTAACATCTAGCAAATATGGTTACCAAAAATGCCTATAAAATCCCAGAAGGTTCATAGGCAAAGGCACGCTCAAGATACTACTCTAAAATACTATTAGAATTCCTTCTCTACTTTATACTAACTTAAGCACCAGAGAATTACCCTAGGGACCACCATGGGATCTATTTTGTAGGTACATTGCTCAAAGTTGTTATTGCCATTGATTCAGAAGGTTTTCATCCATAGTTAGGTAATTATTGTTCTTTTAGAATTCATCACAGATATAATAGCGTTTGTTTGAGTTCTGCAAAAAATTGTTGAATTTTCTGGGAGGAAAACTTTTTTTACTGAGAATTGCCAGGTTTTCCAAATCTTTCAATAATTCAGAAACTAATTTGTTCAAGACAATATCGACTGATATTTTGTGTGGCTATTTTGTTTATATGCTATTCATTCTCTGTGAATTTCGCTTTGTAGGAGTACATTAGGTACAGTATATGGCATTCATTCTCTAGCTTTATGCTTTCTTCAGTAAAGAAATATGTAATGTTTAACTAATGTACATTATCTTTAGAAGATAATATTACATATCATCAAATTTAACCAATACTATTTAATTTTCCATTTATTAAATTTAATAAAAGTTACTCAAAATCGAATCCCAATGAATTCGGAATAGGGATGGCAAGGGAGTGGTGTATTTGTGGGTTTATGGGTGCGGTTGCCGTTGATTAGGGTGGTGGTGTGATTCAAAATAAAATAAAAAGAGTTTAATCTTGTGCAAGTTAGATTGAGCTTTAATTATTTACAAAATTATGAATTCGCTATTTCTGATTTTCTTCAACTTCGTTCCTTTTTATCACTTATTTTCAATGTTATGCAAATCTCAACTACCTTAATTTCGGCCCTCATCATATACTAGTAATAATTCATTTGTAATGTTTATGGTGTGAGAAAAGGATACTGGCTCAATGCCCTCAAGGATACTGTATGACATATAATCATGTGGTTCAAATTTTAAAATCTGCAAGTTTAGAAGCTCTTAACATAGTGAGATGTCATACATGGCAGAATATTATCACTCTATAGCTCTCTTGATATTTAAGCAGTCACAAGTGTTCGGAGGAACTACATAAATGGCCCTTATAAGGGTTGGTCTTCATATTTTATATTCATAAGAAAAGTCTTATATAATTAACTTTTCTTCCTTTTTATACAATAGCATAACTATATTTTTATCCTTCTATATCTCAAATATTTATAAATAACTCTTAATACTTATTTTCTTTATGATTTTTTTTATTTATTTTTTATTGTTTCCGATTTCATTTTTTATTTTTTCTTCATTTTTTTCAACTTTTATTTATTCTTTTCTTTATTTTCGTTCTTCCTCTCAATTTACATTCTTTTGCTTCTTTTTTTAAAAAAAAATCTTTTTTATTTTCCTTTTAGAAAAAAAAAATCGCAACCTTTAACTTTTTTATTTTTGTCTTTTTGTTCTTTTTTTTTCTCAATCGTTATTTTTTATTATTATTTTTTCTTTTCGACTTTTATTTTTTCTCTTTTTAATTTTTTTTTTATTTTTTTTTTATTCATTATTGTCAACCTTTTTTAAGACATTTTTCTTCGTCTTTTTATTTTTTCTCAACCTTTATTTTTTTCTTTTCTTTTCTTTGATTCCTTCCAAAAAATAAGTTACGCCCCATGGAAAAGATTTGACACTACCACATTGTGTCTTGACTTATAGGATGTTCTGTAACTCTTGCCTTAGAGGCAAGACTTAGTCTAAGGACTTTCAAACATCAAGTTACGCCCCATGGACAAGAGTTGACAATTATATCTTGATTTATGAAATTTTCTATAATTCATGTCTTAAAGGCAAGACTCGTCCCAAAGAACTTTCAAAACAACAGGTCACACCCTTAAGTTTATGTTGATGTCAAAGAAAGAAGATCCTCTTTGTGAATTATTCAACTTTATGTTCATTAGCAAAAAATAGTAGAAGTTGAGATATAGAAGGGTAAAAATATAATTGTGATATATATAAAAAGGAAGAAAGGCTAATTACATAAGACTTTTCTTATGAGGGACAGAATATCAAAACCAATCTCTATAAGGGTCATTTATATACTTCACCTTTGTTGCACATGACGAAGGCAAATTTACAATTCAAAAGGTTGAAATAAAAAATTGTAAATCATTATTTCGAGATACGTCAAACTAAATATGAAAATTCATTCATATATTATCAGTAAATGGACCTAATGGTAAAGTAGTAAACCACATACTAAAAGACATTAAAATTTAGCCTAACATATAATCATAACATCATTAAAGAGAAAATTGGCACCATAAAATGTAGAGCCTAAGCCAATAACCTAAATAAACTAAAAATTGACTAACAATTCGACACTGATTTCAAAGAACAAACAAATATGGAAAACTACGAGAGGTACAAATCTAGAAGATTGCCAAAAGTTTTTGCTTTCTATCAACTATGAGTCTAACATGGCCAAGTCTTTTGTAGTGACCTTTCCAGTTATTTCAGCATGTTTGTGTTTTTTTTTAAATTTTAGAGTTTTCCTATAATGGTTCAATTCATTTATAACTTATCGAGACCGGTGATTTGATTTCTGAAATGTTTGTTTGGATGTTATATCAGTTTTCTTATTTTAGAGCCCTAATTTTTAAAATCATTGACTTCAGTCAGCATTTCTTTGCAAACGAACTCTTATCTAGAATGTGGGTTTTGATCTAAACGGACTCTTTATTTGGATTCAGAGGCTTTTGGTGTGATTTTATCTCGTTTTTATATGTTTTATGTGGTTTGGAGTTAAGAATTTGACTCCAATCAACTTTTGATTATCGAAGCATTGGATTGAAAATTTGACTATCATTAACTCCAAAATATCGAGTTTGGGTTAGGTGAGCTGCTGGTTTGGGTCCTGGGCTAGTCGGAGTCAGTCTTCAGTTGGAATTTTAAAATTTTAGGTTGAGGATTGACTTTGGTCAATGTTTTGCCAAAACCATCTCAAATTGAAAGTTTATTTGCGATGTTGAGTTTGACATATCATTTTCATGCAAGTTGCATATTTGATTTATTTTTATTGGTTGCTGAACTAATTTTGTAGCTTTGCTGGAGCAATTCCTAAGTGTTGGTGTGTGTCGCATCTGTAAAATTTTGCTCGTAGGAGACAGATTGCACCTCATATCAAGTGCATCATAACTGCGATGAAGCACCAGGCCCAGGGACTTCGCAACTGTCATAATCCCTTCACAGGTATGATGTTGGCCCTTTCCTGAGTTTGTCGCTCCTGTGACACTTTCTCTGCACTTGTGACCTCTTTTCACAGGTGCGATGATAGTTGTAGGTATATATATATTCTTCAAACCCTAAATTCTTTAGCTGTTGTACATTTTCTCCACTTCAAAAATCCTATTTTTCTCATTGTTATTCTTGAGTCTTTGCCTGTGAGCTTGGGTGACATTGTGAATTACGTATAATCACTTTTTCTTCTATTATTAATAAGATTTCACTCCAATTTCATTGAAGTTATCTCAAAATTCCCAAATTTTCTCAACTTTGTTCTTCACTTTATTGATTGATTACAGCTTATTCTTAACTCTGTTTGACCCCAAATTTTGGGTATGTTTTCCTGATGTGAGAGAAATGCGTTGATATCTTTAGTGTGGAGTTTTGATTTGTGCAGCCACGGGCTCGCTTTGACTTAAATTTTGTAGTCAACTAGAATCTTAGCATTATGAGTATCATTTTATTCTTTTAATATGTAAATTATTATTTTGATATTTTCATAATCGTTGGAGCCTTTGTAGAGCAGTTTGAGATGATTTCCAGTATTTGCGAATTTCATCTTCGAATGTAAGGTAGGTTATGGTTTATCGATCTAAAATTTTGACTATATTAAAAGTAATTATAGTATTTAGCCTATCTTTGGATTAGGTTATAGGACTGGTACCTTTGACCCTTGTTCGTTTCGCTTATTCTGACTCTTTTATTTTTCATTTAGCCATTAGTGTTATGATTATAGATTATTCATCTTGTGTTTGCCTTGTATTGCCTCTATAATATATATGGTGAGATTTTGAAGATCTATTGGTTGTGGTTGTCCACGAATTATCACAAAAATAGTTTTATGCATTGATTTTTACTATTTTATGGCTGAAATTCCAAATTAACTGATTTTGGAAACCTTATATGTCCTTTTGGGCCCGTTTTCAGTATTATATGATAAAAGTGATTACAAATTGATGGTTTTTACGAAATTTTGCTGATAAAAGACTAAATATTGATGAACTAATACTAGACTCAGCTGCGCCCGAGTGATAGACATTGAGTTTTTATACTTATTTTTAAACTCGAATGAGGACAGCACAGATTTAAGACTTGAAACTATTGATATAGACACATCAAAGGTCTGAGTACGATTATAAAATTCATGAGTAGTATGTGGTATGTGCACCTCCATGGACTTTACCTATTCGGGTTAGTGAGCGACCAAAAGAGAGGTATACATGGGAGTAGAGGTACACGGATCTGCGCACCTTTCATGGGTCATGTCTGTTTTACCAACGGGTACCTTAGGAGGAGTATATAGGTTTTCTAATAACTTGATATCATATCATATCATTCTGTATAGTTCTATTCTTGTTTGTTGTTTTTTGGTTGTACTCTCCAGTTGTATGGGCGGCCGGAGGGTTTGTGTTCACTTGTTTGCATTCCTCGGGCATATAAGTGTTCTTTGGGATTGTAGTTTACTCAATTTATTGTACTAGTTTAGTGTACGCGTTCTTCACGTGTATTCATGTTAGAGGATACCATTTTTCAAACTGATCAACATTCTGATTAGGGGCTTTACCTATAAGAGAACACTTAAATTATTTTTTATATCTAAAATAGAATTCACTTAATGTAAGATTGAGAAATATTTGACATCTCTTTAAATTTTTAAGTTTTTCAACAAATATCATATGTTAGTTAATTATCTTGTTTACTAACATGAATAGTTGTAACTGGCTGCAGGTATTTATCCAGTTATATACAATAGTGATCTAATTAGTGTTAAAGTAAAAACAATTATAACTATCAAAATAAAATATCTTCCAATTCCTAGAGTCATTTATTAGATATAGAACTCCACAAACTAAAAACTACATACTATATTTTCATATAAAAATAACTTTGTTGATTGAGTGTTAGCACGGACGCAAACATAAAGTGTTGATCCTTATGAAGTCTAATAAACTCTTACACAAAGAGGTATATTGTTATAAAACTGTACTCCTGACTATTCTTATTTTGTCTTATTTTGAAATATCATTAACATTCACCAGTGAAAGTATAGCTTTTCAGAAATCCTAATGGATCTTAGAATTTGAAAATAGATATTAGATTCGTCTTGTGTACTTATGTAAATTCGATAAAATTTTTATCTTTACTCCTAAAAATATTTTCTTTTAAAAATTGATTTTCTTACATATTTTCTAATGTTGGGTAAGTAAGATGAAAATATTATCCTAACAATATTTAATTATATAGTTTGAAAAGGTACTAATGATACCGGACCCGATTGCGACTGCCGACTCGATATGGGACACGTATCGCAACCTCGATTCGAGATTATATTCCTAATCCTAACACTCAACCACTACTTTGGACCCCAACCCTCGGTTTAAGAATCAACTCTCAATCCCTACCTGAGACTTGGGATCGAGGATCTGACCTCGACCCAAAACCCGACTTTCAGTCTTCACTTCGACATCGATTCATGATCCAACTACTAATACCAATCCTACTTTCTCACTCCTGATCTGAAACCCAACTTTGACTCTCGAATTGAGACTTAATCCTGACTTGAGACCTGACCCCGTTTTAGATACAACCTTGTCTCTCGACTCGAGATCTAATTCCTGACCCAAGATATGACCTTGACTCCTGACTTACAATTTGAACACCAACGTTGACTCCTAAAATTGGATCTAATAATGATTCAACATTTAGAATCCGATCCCAACCCCAACTTAGCACTTGAACCTGAGTCCTAACTCAGAACGTGACTCCTAACTCAAAACACAATCCTATCTTTGATTTTTATTTCTGAGCCAGTCACTGAATCTCAACCTGAAACTCAACACTGACTCTCAACTCGGGACCTAATTTGAGATATTACCTTGATTTTTGACTCGAGATACAATCTCTAACCTTGATTCGTGATTCGAGACTCGATCTTGACTCCATACCTAGGATATGACCCTGACTTTCGACCCCAAATCCTGACCTAGTACCCAACTCCAATTCTTGACACAATCTCGAAATTTGACTCTTAACTCAAAATCTAACCTCGACTTTTGAATTGAGACCCGACCCAGACTTCTGACTTGGGGTCTAAGCCCCGACCCCGATTCTTGATCCCCTACTCAACCCCGACTCTCGATCTAGGACCTGACCTCGATATCGATATTCGACTATCAACCCCGACTCTTGACCCGGACCCAATCCTGACTCTTGTCCCAGGACCAGACCTTGAGACTCAAATCTGTCTCAGAATTAGATGAATATAGGAAAATAATTTGAATCAAAATCAATCAAAGTCGAGATAAGAAGAAAAAAAAAGTTTATCAATATCTATATATAATTAAAAAGAGAAAAATCATCCTAGGATCTTGCCAAATGGCATCCTAGGATGATGAGACTTGTAATAGGTTATATAACAAACTTTTAAAAAAAATTAAAATTCAATTTTGAATAGTAATTCTTTTTACATTTTTATAGTTACTGTTATTTCTTAATTATTAGGTCTAGATTTGATATTTGGTTTTATTTTAAAAATAATAAAATAAAAATGGAGTCATATTTTAGGATAATTTTATACTTATTTCTCCAAAAGAGAAATAAATTTACAAGAGAAATAATCTATATATGTATATTCTATATCTAATGGATATGTATATGAATTTGTTTGTATATGAATTTAATTATTGAATTTTGACTCAATTAAATTTAAGTACTTCAAAAAAAAAGAGAAACTAAAATTAAAATTATTAAGATATTTTTTTTTAAAATACTATTAATTAAATTGTAATTATATATTGATCACAAGTCTAATAATATTTAAATAAATCGAAAATTTCTTTTAAAACAGACAAAAAGTAGAATAAAATTAGAATTTGAAATTTGGATTAAATATGAAATTGAATTTAATGATAACCATTTCTAAGCACATTTTGTTTACACAATATATCAATAAAGAAGAAGTCTTTTGTTGCCCTGTAGCAATTGAAATACAGTTTTACCACTCCTTTTTATTTTTTTAAATTTGTATTTATCCAAATATTATCCTAATGAATTTATATTTTTGAATTTAAATTTAATTATAACTGTTTTTTACGGTTAAGCAGTTTTGGCTCTTTTATGTTGCAATATAATTTCATATACAATAATTGTGTTTTAGCAATTTACAATATTCACAACTACTCTAAATTTCACTCATCTGACAATGTTCTTCAGGTTTGC
>JBDJHY010196354.1:0-11717 GCA_039654485.1 Withania somnifera | reverse complement strand
TACAAAGTAAGCTCACTAGTTACTCTCTCCTGCAAATGGCACCTAAATGCAGCCCACATACTCCAATATAGATACTAACCTTGTTTCCCCTACTTAATGTGTTTAGATACCCCAATACGTATTTATTTTTGAGTCTGCACGTCTACTTTGAATAACAAGTTGCACGAGTCCTCCTTTTAGCTAAATAAGGTCCATATGTTAATTCAGATCCTAAGCATTTCATTGATTGTGTGAGGTACTCCCTACATCATTGTTACTGCATAAATGATCATTCATGTGTCACTTGTTAAATCTACAGCCCCAAAGCTCCATAATGCCATGACCACCAAAATAACAATCTCAAAGAATAAAAAAGTAAAGTAAAGCACATCTGATTATTTTTGGGTGGTATCCCAGGGGTGGAAGAAACACCTAGCATGGGTCGATCCCAACATTACGGGTGGTATCCCAGGGGTAAAAGGAAAGCCTAGCATAGGTTGATCCCGATTTGTATATTTATGAGGACCGTATCCTAGGGGCTAACATGCCTAGCATGGGTCATCCTCCTTTACCCCTGATCAGTTGGTCATTCATTATATATGTTGTACAAAGATTATAAAGTAAAGAAATGTAAAGTAAAGAAATCAATGTAATGTACATGATTCCACAAGTATAAGTAAATGTGGCCTTTATTCTTATCCCTGCACTTGTACTTTATACTATTGAGCTCTTATTACCCTGCATGTGTTTAACTTATGCCTTACATATTCAATATATTCTCTCTTACTGACGTCCCTCACGGGGTACTTGCATTTCATGCTGCTGGCACAGGATCTAGTAGATCTCTCCAATAGGAGCCAGGGCACTCAACAGCTATTGTTGAGCACCAGGTTGATTCGGGGCTTTCCGAGACTGTCATATATTTTGGTATTGTATAATAGTTAAGAGTAAGACGGGGGTTTTTCCTGACCTTAACTAAGTATTATGTATCGTTTAGAAGCTTTTTAGACTATGTAAGGTAAAGTGTGGTTGTGTCTCATGTGTTAGACATTGTGGCCCCAACAGCTAAGTCATGTATATTTGCTTTTGGCTTAATAATGTAGTTTCTTTTCAACAAAGCCTAATATCTATCATGATAGCACCCTTAAATGTTTATATAAATGCATAGTAGGTATATGATTACAATTGGTTCTCCCGAGCCTCTTCGGCAATGGGTGCCGGTCTTCCTTAATGGGATTTGAGGTGTAACAGATTGCAGATTTCTGAGGATGGTGGTATCCTTTCTTGTGCCGAAGCCCAATATTCATTGATGGATTATATTTGGGTGACTCAATTTGATAATGCTAGATTGAGGGTGATTTGTGATAAGGTGTTTCGAGGTAAGGCTAAGGCGATCATACTTGATTCAGGGGGGATTTTGAGGACTAAGGACTGAATTTGTGTCCCTAAGTTCGGTGACTTGGTCAAATTAACCTTAAAGGAGAATCAAAATTCTAGATATTTCATCCATATAGCAGCGATGAAGATGTATTATGATCTGAGTCAGTATTACTTGTGGTGTGTCATGAAGAAAGACATTGTAGACTTTGTTGCTAGGTGCTTGAACTATCAATAGGTGAAGTTTGAGCACCAAAGGCAGGAAGTCATGTCACAGAGGATGTCTATCCCCTAGGGGAAGTGGGACTGCATATCCATGGAGTTCATTGTCAGGTTTCCTAGTACATTGGATGGTTATGACTTCACTAGTATGGTGGTTGATCGATTTACTAGATCTGCACATTTTATTCCGGTGAAAGTAAAGCATAATGCCCAGGATTTGGCTCAAATTTATGTTATCCAAATAAATTGGTTGCACGAAATCATGATATCTTTTATATATAATCGAGGTACTCAGTTTACTTTACACTTTTGGGTAAGCAAAACTTATTATCCTAGGACCAATGGCTAGTCTGAGTGCATTGTTCATGTGTTAGAGGATATGTTGTGAGCATATGTCATTGACTTTGGTGGTTATTAGTATCTGTTTTTACCCTTACAAAATTTTCCTATATCAACAGTTATTATTCGAGCATTCAGATGATACCCTTTGAGGCATTATATGGTAGGAAATGTGTATCTATGATTGTATAGTTTGAGACTTCTGAGGAGATACTGAGGGGTATAGATTTGTTGCAAGACTCCATAGGGAGAGTTGGATTGATTCAGGCTCGACTATTTATTCCTAGAGTAGGCAGAAAAGCAATGTTGATCAGAGGGTTTGGTCATTGTAGTTCATGGAGGATGATAGGGTGTAGTTGAAGGTGCTATCTATGAAAGGTGTAATAAGATTTGGGAAGAAAAGAAAGTTGAATCTGTATTTCATAATATTTTAAAGAGGAAGGGAAAGGTAGATTACAAGTTAGCCTTTCCACATGGTTTGTTTGTTGTGCATCCATTCTTTCATATTTCTATACTTCGAAGGTATATGCCTGATCAGTCTCATGTGCTTCAGTGGAACACTTTGAGTTTGGACCAAGATTTATCCTTTGAAGAGGATCCATATGTCATACTAGATTGATAGGTACAGAGGCTTCGGACCAAAGAGATACCTTTAGTGAAGGTATAGTGGAGGCACTGACAGAACAAGGAGGCCACTTAGGAGATTGAGTCAGATATGTGTAGCCAGTACCTACAGTTATTTAAATATTTAGGTACTTCTTCTTTCTTTTGTTTGAGGATAAACATAGTCTTTATTGGTAGATGTTGTAATGACCCTCAAGGTCATTTTTCTATTTCCAGTGTATTTTGACCAGTTTACCTTTCTTGTAGTTTCATTAAGCCAAACTAAGTGTGGTTCCATGGTTGGTTTGGTAACCCGATGAGGTTAGCTTTAAGTTTTTGGAAATTTTGATGGGAGCTTTTAAGTGCAAAATATCGAACTCTAGGGGTCATTTGGAGTTTACTACCTTATATTAGAAATTTTTATGTTGCATCAACTACGAAATTTTGAGTTTAGTCTATTAGTACCTTCGTTTCCTCTTTCAGGTCATTCATGGTGATTTTGGGTGATTAGAAGGGATAAAATTGAGTTTTAAGTGAAATGATTGACTTTGGTCAACACTCAAACTTAGAGTGCAAGGATTGAAATATGATGTTTTCGTTGGATTCGGAAAGTAATTTTAAGCCTAGAATGAAGCATTTATATTTTTCATAAATTTTGAGACATTTTGGTTATTTTGGTGTTCTCAGTAAAATATAGACTCTTAGTGGGTATCGGGTCAAGGAGACCTTGGATCCATATTTTGATGGTTCCTTTGAGTCCAAAACATCGAAATTAGTATGTTCATATATATGATTTGTCGTCATGGAATTCTGAACGAATCTCAAAGGTCTATCGAAGCCAAAACTCTTCTTAAGTTGTTGTTAGGCACCCTTCGCATTCGCGGAGGGTTGACGTGATTGCGGGGGAAAGAGGGTGCTCCTTCTTTGATTCACAGTACACTTGTAGCTTCCATGAATAATAACTTGGGTCGTGCATCGTGATCGCGGGGAATGGGTCACAATCGTGACGAAGGAACCGCGCAGAGCAAACAAATCTGAGTTGCTATACCGAATCCCTCACTGGAGTCCAGTCACATGTTCCACATTCGCGGTGGGGCCATATTCATGGAGGCTGCACTGTTCAACTGAGATGGATTTAAAAGAGACTTTTCATGAACTCTTCTCATTTTTCAAGAAACACTCGACTTTTATACTCTAATTTGGCAAAGTTGAACAAGGTTTCAAAGATAATCATTTGGGTAAGTTTCCGAATCACTTTTTCAACAATTCTACTTCACTATAACATGTTTTTGTATCAAAATATCATGATTTTGAACCCCAAAACAGTGAGTAAAATGATGAACTTGAAAATTACAAAACTTGAGATTTTAGTTGTGAAATGAAGTAATATACTTGATATTTTTTCGAAGCACTTTCTATGTCTAGTTAGCGCTCTTTTTATTGCATTTAGCGCTCTTGACTAATAATATAAAAAGGGTCTTTAGCTTACCCAAGTGATGAGCAACACATTTTTACGATAAAGTTTTGATTTTGATCCCAAGGACCTGGGTTAGTTTTTGAATAAACCTTGATTATTTGGGTTCTTCTGGGTGTTGAATAGTGTATATTTTCTTGTATTCTTTATATGGTAACTATATTATGATTTTTTGGAGGCTTAAGGGAAATGTAAAGCTCACACATAAGAGATTCTCCAATTTTAAAAAAAGTTGAGGTTATTTGGTCTTTGTATAAAACATTAGAGATTACTTGCAATATATTTATAATTGGGGAATGTAAATTACTTTTGGGGTTGATTGTAGTGATAAAATTTGGGTCAAAATAAGGGAATTAATTGGTGATATGATTTCGTGATTCATGACTTTGTTCTATTTGGTGAAACTAGTTGAAATGTCATGAGTTGGGTGTAACTTGTTAGGTTAAATTTATAATAAACATTACTTGATGATCATTCCCCTCGTTGAAATATATAGACATATATTTGCAAATCCTTTTAGAGATTAGAATGACATGGGTGAGTTGATGATTATTTATCGTGTTGAGTTGATTTACCTGTAATTGTTGTGATTGAGCATCATATTTTGCCCGACTTCTCTATTATGTGAAATTTTTATATTGAGCATGGGGAATGACTTGCCCCATTTTATCAAGGAAGCAAATTATATCGGAAAACCTGACTGTGATGGTCTTGGAAATAGGTATATTATTGAGGTAACACATTGATTGGAATCCCAACTATGACGGTCTCGACAGTGGGTATATTATTGAGAAACAAAAGTACTTTAAACCTAACTATGGCGGTCTTGGCAACAGGATTCACCTTATTAGTCCCATGGGTTGTGACTGTGATGGTCTCAGTAGCGGATGCGTACGTATAGAAGAGACATGCATCACGATTATCTATGCATTACATTGCATTTGCTTTAATTTGTTTCTTATTTGGATTGTTTGTCCACTTGATGGCTTATACTTATTTGATACTTGTGATGATTCTAGACTACTTGATACTTGATTTTGACTTGAGATTACTTGATTCGTAAATTATAAATTGTACCTATTCTTACTTGATGATACTTGTTGATTATCCATGATCCCTTATTACTAGCTGATGTTTCTGCTGATACTTGATTGAACTTGATATTATTGACCATCTTTAGGTGATTATTATTGTGAAAAAATTGGTGTTAATTGTACCTTTGTGAGTATTACTTAGGCTTATATGTATTAATGGTTATGTTTTTTCTTTGGCTGGGTTGTTGTATATAAATTATTTGCAGATTGTAGTATTGGAGGGCGGTTGGATGTTAGGAGTAGTCACTAGTTCCTTATATTTAAATCAGTCGAGGATGTTGTTGAGTACTGAAGTAGTTGTTGCTCGATCGCAGTCTCCATAGTCTCTTCCATTATCTAAAAGTCTTATTTACTTGAAAGACTTTGAGATTTAGACCAAATTTGTAACAGCTACTTCTTAGTGGTTTTGAACAGTGGCTACCTGGCTTTGGGTTAAGTAAAAGATTTCCACATTAACAATCTTACTTATATATGGTACTTTTCACTTTTAAATCTTGATTTTTCTTTTATTTATCTGTGAGCTAGGATGACCTACCGGGTTGGAAAGGTAGGTTCCATCACACCTGAATTCCGTGGCGTGACAATGAAACTGAAGCATCATAATAAAATAGACACTCAACTGTAAAAATCCATGTGATAAATGTAATAAGATTTAAAAAATTTAAAAGAGAGAAAATAGGGAGTTTTTTATAACCGACATACATCATGTGAGAGCATAACATCCAATGTTTGACCCCACTTTAGTGAGTTCCTCTATACTTTGCCAAAAGTATAAAGGTTACTTTAATATGAATTGATCGGTCGTAAATGTCACTATGGGCAATGCACTCAGGCTATGCCACTAGCGTATCATGAATTAACCTCTGAGGGAAAAATAGTTAGAGGAATAATCCCCTCTGTTCTAAATAATTCTCCCAAATAAGACATGCATGTAAACTTAGACTCATAGAATATTGAAGCTGATCAAGGATGGTAGGTTTGGGTACCAACCTGAGGCTTAAAAGTAATGCATAACTAGCAAAACGCTTATAAACTTGTAAACTTGCAACTTGCTTGTTCATGATTATATCAATTCGTGTCATGATTATATCAATTCGTGATACTTATTATAGTTCATATTCATGGGACTCACATATTTTCCAAAACTTGAAATATATCATATCATGATCTTGTAAATACTTGATACTTGAAATACAACACGAGTCATGTAAACTTGAACAATTTAATCGTAGGGGGTTTCTTGAATTTCATAATACTTTAGGGTAAACTTATTCATGTTCATGCAAATCATGATAGTCATCTAAATTATGCATAAAACATCAAGAATGTATTTGAAAATATAATTTATAAAGACTTGAATCAATTATGAAATTGAAATAGAAAACCTAGCCCTGAACACTTGCAAATTACATAATTTTGAATTAGGTTTGGGCATGGGGACGGAAGGAATCCACCATTGAATAGCCTGTGTGCCTGTTAGTGAGTAATTCCCAAAAATGACGACCCATGGAGATGAATTCTTGAACGTTGGAGAACTCTAGCTTGAGAGATATGAAAACCATGCTAATTTTTCTTCTTTGTATTATTTTTCTGATTTAAGGTGACTTAGTGTTTTTGATTGACCAGGTGTAACGGCCCTATGAGATAATTTTGTTATTTACCTAATTTCTCTGTATTTATAGCATCTTTTTAGCTGTTCTAAGTCTTTCGTGACTTGCTGGGACTAGCAGTTTGGTTCCCTGGTAGTTCTATAGCTTGGTTCCTTTTTATTTTTAGCTTCTTCAGGCCTTTTTCAGCTTATACGACCTCGAATTGTCGTTTTATCGGTTCCATTGAGTCCAATTTCGTTTGTCGAAATCGAACTCTGTTTCCATTTTGGAGCTTTCAGTTGCGGTGTTGTACCGTTAGATTAATTGTTTTATTTTAAATAATAACTAAATATCTACTTTAAAAAATATTTTTTTAAGTCTCCCTAAGGAATTATCCATAATTATGACATAATTTATTGAATAATGTAGTCCCATATTTATTCATTTTATAAGGATTTATAAAGCTATTAATATTTTAACAGAGATAGCGTGTTAAAGTTATATTTAAAATTTATTATTGTAAGAGGTAAATTTATTAAAAATAATTTTCTATTAATTTTGATATATCTAAAAAATTATTATAACAAACCTACGCAATACCAAATATTTAAATAATGAAATAAGACAAATATGAGAAGTTATACTACATTGACACTACAATGCAGCGTGTGAAATTGGAGGAATGGCATTACAAATAGGCGTAAATTGGTGGCATCAATTTAATCTTTCATTTGACACCTTGCAATTATTTTTCTAATCTACTTTCCATTTTTTAAAATAAAATACTTCCACCAGTTTCATTGATTAAAATTTATTAATACATGTTTTCAATTCCCTCGTTCGTTTTACTTACATTTACATGTGGTATAAGAACTCTTCCAATCATACTAATCTCAGTGGTGTTAATTGCAACGTCGAGCGTCTTATTGTTTAAGCCGTTGAGGGTATTTTGATTGAATGAATATATTAATGCTTTATCCGATTTCAAATTTTACACACTCCAAGCGTGGTAATGTTCCGAGGTGATTTGGAAGAATAGTGTTGTGAGCTCATTTCACATTTAATTTCTTAAAGTTTGTACTCTTAATCTTGCGTCCTAATCTCATTCGTTTTTCATCGGATTAAGCCCAAATTTAAGCCATTAGTCCTGAAATTGTATTCTACATGTAGTCACTTTTTTATTTTTATTTTTCAGGCTCTGGGACCCACAGGCCCATTTGTTAGCCCAAAAATCGGCTCGAACTTTTATATAGCAATATGGGTTTTGTTTTAATCGTTCTAACGTAAATGTTATGTTTTGCTAGCCTTTCACGATTCCAAGCTAATTCCTGTTTAGATATCTCAGCACGCTTATCGAAGTTACCGCCGGAATTCAGGTAGGCTAAGACTTACTTCTTTTAGACTGGGTATTCAGTATTGTATATGTTTGGTAAATTGCCAGCTTGGGACTGGGTTACTAGCTTGGAGCCCCTACAGTTGTTATCTTGGCGTACGACCTGTCTTGCTGGCCTTTTTGTGTGTTATATATCCCTAGTTCTATGAGGCCCTTCCTGCGTGTTCTACTTCATCTATGGAATGTAGTTAAGGTTGGGAGGGGACTATAATAGTGGTTAGAACTTAGTAGCTATCCTTGAATTTTAGATGGTGGCTTTAGAGTTGATCTAGAATACTGATTTTCTATGTCGCGAGCATGCATTAATGTTTTAAAAGGTAATTGGGTTTTTGACAGTATGATAATCGAAAAGTGATTTCTTATTTATTATATTTATGTTTTCCATGACTATGCGCATGAGCAGTGTGGAGCTATTTTCTGGATCCTATTTTCTCATTATCACTATGATCTCTGAATTTTTCCAACATGACGACAATTGGATTTTACTGAGACTTGGATTTGCCTTCAAGGCTGTGACTTGAGTTTTTCACTGAGATATGATATACGGGCTAAGCTCGGGTCCTGTCATTTTTCCCTGACAATACGCCACTAGTTGTCTTTCTACGAGGATTTTATATGTGGGATTAAATCCCTCAACCAGACCTTCCGTCCTGGGTGGCTATGCCTGACGTACTAGGTATATGCATAACTTGGGGGAGGGGTGTACGTGAGGAGGAGGAGCACGTGAGTAACCCTTTCATAGGTCCTTCTCGCCTAGGGTATACACCGGGGAGGGTGCGTACGAGCACTATTTATTTTTCAGCACCTTGTATTGTATTCTCCGCACTTGTTTGTAATCTTCAGGCTTACGGGGGGAGTCCCTTTGGGTTACTTATATGCTGGTATGTTTTTGTTACTAGCTAGACTTTTTGTCGTTACCCTCCCTGCTTTACTTGTGGATAGGTTGTTTGTTATCTGGCTTATGTACTTCCCATATGGGTCGTCCTTATAGTGGTTACGTTAGAGCTCCAAGTACTTGTCACACTGTTAATAGTTTGTCTATGACTTATGCCATTGTATTCTCATACACTATTAGCAAACCTCTCACTGCACTTACTTGTTATTACTGCGGTTACCCCTTTTCTGTTTATTCATTGTTTACTATTGCCATATTTTCTTTTCATCGCTCTTTACCTTTCTTATGCTTACTTTTATTCGGTAGGCCTATGATGGCTACTGGGTAACCATTGTTTTGGTACTCCCCCTACACTTCTGCATCATTTTGTGATGCATATCCCAGTACGAGTCAACAAAGCAGACACGATTGTGCGAGATAGTTTGTAGTTGTTTCAGGAGATATGGTGAGCAATTGGCATTCTTTCTGGTCCGGTTTCCTTATATCATCAGAGTTTTCCTAGTTGGATTCTAGATAGAAGTTTTGTAGCTTTTTCTCTGTTATGGGTTGTATTTCGTACAATTCTGTGTATAAATGCTCTATAGTCATGATATCAGGTTTCGAGGAATTTACTTTAGGTTCCGAGGAATTTACTTTCTGTTGTGTATTTCTATTTCTTATCCTTCTTCTTCTCCTTTCTTTTTTCTTTTGGCACTTGGTGTTGTCCTACCACTTAATGCCATGGGTTGGGGTTAGGCTTGTCTACAGTCGGGATGTAGACGCCATCACAAATCAATTTTTGGGTCGTGATAGAGTAGTATCAGAGCTCTAGGTTCATCAGTCTCTCTAGTTGTAGGAGCAAGTGTCTGGTAGAGTCCCGCAGATCAGTACGTATGCATCTGTATCGTATCTTCGGGAGGCTATAGGGTACTCTTTAGGAAAGACCCTCATTTCTTGGTTCCTTGTGTACATTGTACTTTTTTAGGTTCCTTACAATCTCATTTGACTTCACTCCTTACATATGACTAGGAAGAGGCCCTCAGTAAGCACTAGCGAGGTTTTTGCGTGCATTCCAAGAGTTTCGACATTCATATCGAGCATTAGGGGATCACTTCATCACCCACAGAGTTTGGGATTCGCTCGGTCTCCAGCAGGTGTTACTACTACACTATTCTTTCAGGGCACCAGAGTTTATACGGGGTTACTAGTGGGTGCTTCGGGGGGGGGGGTCACATGGGGATGAGTTTGTTGGCCTTCACCAGGGGTCTTCGACTATTTGGGCTATATATCCATATTCAATGAGGAGGTTAGGAACACTTATATGCTTATCCCAAGAGGTATAATTAAGTGTTAGGTTTCTTCAAAAGATTAGTTTTGTTGCTCCGTTTGGCAACAGAGAAGTTGGTAGCAGCGGGACACTCCTTCAGGCAGATTTTTAGATAGTTGACGACCTAAGATAAGGCCTGTCTTGAGATCTATGAGATCAGTGATCAGAGATCCTGATAGGGTTAGAGGGTTCATGGTACTCCTTCTAGGGGAAGTGGGAGGAAGAACATCATGGATTGCTTCATATGTGGTGAGCTTGTACACGAGGCCATGGATTTTCCCCTTCTCAGGGCCCTTTTGTCACAGCAGCTTCGGCTGAGTAGCCAGAGTTCAGTTCAGGTTCATCTAGTTTTGCCTCCGAGTCCTAATGATTTTTCGGTGATTCCCGATCTGTGAGTAGATAGTATAAGGGATGAAGGATTCAACATCAGATTTAGTTGGGTCAGTCCAGTTATCCTGTTTAGGCCTCCTTACAGTGAGCTGACAGTGGTTAAAGTAGCTAACCCATTAGGGGCGTATCTTTGGGTTTGCAGGGTCGTGGTGGCCAGGGTATTCCATCTAGAGGTTTTAGTCATGGTAGAGTCTCTCTGGGTTGTTGTAAGTGTGTATTTGAGGGACATTATGCTAGAGATTTCCCTCGACATAGGGTCATTCAGTCAGCAACGGTTGCATCCTTGCATCAGCAGTCAGTTGGAGTGAATGGTAGTTCTGGTAGTTCGCGTTTTCTTGTGGAGGAATTGGTTACTAGGCAAGGGAGTGCCCTGGTTGAGGATATCTTGGTTAGGCCAGTCAGCTGAGTCTTCCAGCTATTTCTTGTCATTCTTTTTTTGATTTGGTGCATGGTGTTTCAGGTGAGTTTCTTGGAGCTCTATTTATGATACGATTTTATTTTATTCCCTTCTTAGTTGGCTTATGTTGACTTGGGCGTGATTCTAGTTTATTTTCCAGCTTACCTTATTTGTACTAGCTTGAGTGGTTTTACCCTTGTTTATGATGTGTTGTGGGTTTGGTTTTGGACTTTGCTATTAGTCCACATTTGCCCGTAAACTCGGTACTATGGTTCCTCGGTGGCACCCGGGTTTTCATCCTTATTAGATGAGCTTGGTCTTGTCTTTTAGTTAGTGGGTTCTTGTGATTCCTTATTATATTATATTTTTGTGATACATGGATTGAGTTATTTTCATTTAGGTGGGCCTTACTATACTTTAGTTGATGTTTAAGCGACCTTGCCTTGTCTTACCCTGAGTGGATTATATTGCTCGTATGGTTCATTTGGTTCCGCGTATGTGAGGAGGGAAACTTTTAGTGGTGGATCCTTGTGGTGGTTTGGGTTTCTTGTCTAGTTTAGCCTGTAAGTGTCGTGAGATAGTAGAGTTGGGTCTTATTTGATGGATAGTTTTAGTGATATTTTGTGTTTGGGCAGGTAATATCGTTTTCCCTATATTTT
>JBDJHY010196344.1:0-11718 GCA_039654485.1 Withania somnifera | reverse complement strand
ACCACTGAGGAGGGGAAGATGCCTTGGGTATAGTCCCTTAGACCCATAAGCCCTCTTAGAAAGCATAAGGCATTATTGTGGTACCATTTAGTATTTCCTTGTAGTCTAGTTGGATCCACTAGAGAATGTATCTTATCTTGTGATGGGGTATGAGAGCCCCTACACACAGGGTAGTGGACTTCATCATTTTGTACCTTGAGATATATCAGTTATAGAAACTCCCGTATGAATGTAAACTAAATGGTTTGTAAAGATAGAGAGAGAAATCATGTTTTTGAATAAGTCTTTATCTTTTTTTAAAGACTAATGAGTTGAGTATGTGTGATCCTTAATCTATTACCCTTGGGTTGAAAGAAGGTTTCACCATGCTTCAATAATTTTGGAATATTAAAAATGTACTGATTTAAATAAAATCAGTCCACTCTTCTATTTCTTTTAACTCAATTATGTTGATGCTATGCCTCACCAATTTTTTCTCTCCTCTCTTTTTTGTTTACATAGTATTACACTAACTAATATAATGCTTGTAAAAAGTAGTGCAAAGAAAATAAGTGGTAAAGGAATTAAAAAGCATAGCTATCTTGTTTGAAGGTTAGTCTATTTGTTGTTTGAAGAAACTAGCCATTAAGGAAGTATAGCAACCCTAGGTATTTGATCCGTTAAATTATCAATATGGTAGACTATTTCCAAGAATAAGGGAGATTCATTTGATGACTCATTTAATCAGCCGTTCGAGCTTATATTTCAGCAGGGATGCTCTTTTATTCTCTTCAAAGAGATATTCATCTTTAGTAACTTGTCAATGTTATTTAATGAGCAACAACTTCAAATATAAAAATAACTTCATTTGATATAAGTCCTAATGAGAAGCAACTTCTGACGTAAAAATGTCTTTGCTCAAACTTGGTCTTTAATGGGCAGTGACTTCCATTTGTTTTGAACTAATGCCTGTTATTCGACTTCTTTTTTTCAAATTGATCTTCCTTAAAAAACTTACAATCTTTTTTATCATACATTGAAATTAGAACACTAACAAACTCTTTTTTTATGAATGACAACAATTATGCATAGTAGTTAACTTCCCTATTTTGGAAGAGCAATATTGAACGCTCCCCTTTTTTTCATGCATTCATGAAAATTATTTCAAAGTGATCGTCTCCCCCTGCTTTTATACTTACACATGGATAATCTTAAAACAAGAATATATTTTCTTTCCCTTCAGCATCAATAAAAAACAAGGGGACAAATGTTAAGGCCTAGAGCTCACCCTCTAGGCATGATGGATATCCTTAGCCACTAAGTTCCCCTAGCAGCCTCAATAGAATAACCTGGATCATGCATAGCTTTACTCATATAACTTAGTGGAAGCAATAACAACAATATCAGAAGTATAATGGGCTCCTTATAATAATCAATAAATAGTCTTAATAAAGGAATAGATAAACTTAAGTCCCAAAACCAATACATCTTAATCTGAAAGCCTTACTCGCTAAATAATGGATTGATAGCACAGGATTTTGCTAGCTAGTCTCTAATAAATGAAATAACAAATAAATAAAGCTAAATATCCAAGCCCTTGAATCAAGTAAGGACACACAAATCTTATATTCTTCTAAGAATGCAGGCAATGTCAACCTTGAGCATCCAGGCGGTTGGCAAAACCTGCATGGGGGTTAACATATGCAAAATGAGTAGATTCAGCACACAAAACATTCATTAAGTACATGAGAAGGTATAATATAGGTTATACAGCATATTGATAACTACTATTTAATACATGAATAGTAAATCTCATCTTCATCTCTAACTCAGCTAAACTATTTAGCAGTTGTCATGACCGAAAATTGATCTATTATGGCGTCTACATCCCACCTATAGACAAGCCTAGTACTAAGCACTAAGGGTGGACTATTACCAACTACCAAAAGAAAAGATAAAAGAGATGAAGAGAAGAAATAGAAGAACATAGAAATACATAACAGAATATAACTCCCAAGAAACTAGTATTGTGTCAGTAGAGCATCTATATAAAGAATAGTAAAAAGTACAACCCTCAATGGGGAAAAAACTACAAGGTATCTATCCTTGACCAAACTAGAAAAACTCTGAACTGAAGGAGAACCAGTCAGCAAGAATGCCAACTGCTCACTGTATCTCCGAACAACTGGGATCAATCTCGCATGATCTCTCTCTCCCTGCTACCTTGTACTAGGATCTGTATCACAAAAGATGTAGAAGTGTAGCGTGAGTACCAACAAAAAATATGTACCCAGTAGACATCATAGGATGACAGGTAAAAGCAAGCATAAACAAGATAAAAAGCAATCATAAACAAACAGGAATTATCATACAAGTGCATCTAAGTCAAAGGCAAGGCACGAGCAACATGACACGTACATGAAGCTCCAACATACCACCCAAAGGAAGAACCATAAAAGAGAGTACACGACAAGTAATGAAATACTCTACCGGCAAGTAAGCGAAGAAAGTAGCCATAACAAGTCTAGCTAGTGACAAAACATACTAGCATATAAGTAACCCAGCAGGACTCCCCCTCCCTCCCCCAATTCATAAGACTGGAGAGTACAAACAATCACGAAAAAATACAATGTAAAGGGGTGTTGAGAAAGTAAATAGTACACATCACACTCACCCCAACACATAGCCACAGCAGGATGAAACCATGGGAGATATCTCCATATACTATTACTCTGCCTGTATACCCCTCCCCCCAGACTGTGCACCATGCCCGACATGGCAACTGGGTCAGAGAGCTTGTGAGGGATTCGATACTACATACAAATCCTCGTAAAATCCATAGGAGCATAGTTACCTGGGGATAAATTTCAATACTTGGACTTAGCCCATATATCATAGCTTAGAGGAAAAATCAAACCCTGTAGGAAAATCCTAACTATTGCAATGTAGTCAATTCCCAGGGATCAAGGTGATAGTGAGAAAATAGGATCAATGGTGTGAGAGAATAGATCCACACTACTCATGAGCATAGTCATGGAAAATATAGCTATAATAAATAAGAAATCACTTTTTGATTAACTTTTTATCAAAACCCGATGACCTTTTAAAACATCAACACATGATTGCAACACAAAATAGATCAACAGTCTAGATCGGATCTAAACTCACTAGCTAAAACCAATGGATAGCTACTAATCTTTAATCACTAGTGTAATCCCTTCCCCAACCTCAACTACATTCGAGAGACAACATGAAACAAGTGGCAAGGGGCTTGTAATGCTAGGGATATGTAACAAGAGAAAAGGCCAGCAAGATAGGATGTAGGACAAAATAACAACTGGAACAGGGCTCCAAACTAGAACCTATTCTACATACAAAACTAAATACCCAGTCAGAAATAAGTAAATCATAGCTTACCTGAATCTAGCAATAACCTCGGAAGGCGTGCTAAGATATTTGAAGCATACAAATAAGCTCAAAATCCTACGAAGCTAGGAAAAACGTAACCCATATGTTAAGATGAGTAAAACGAGACCCATATTGCTATAGAAATAGTAGGGCCAAAATAAAAAATAACAATAGGTCAGTGAACCATCGTAGCTCAGAAAAATAGAATATTTATACCAATATCTAAAGCATAGATAATAGATCGTATGGTACAAAATTAGGCTCAAACTAATGGTAGGAAATGAATAAACAAGCTCAAAAAGTTTATGTAATACGAAAAAATTTACAACTAAAGAGAAAACAAAGAATTACCTAGCAGAAACAATCGTAGAACCACTAAGATATAATTCCTAGGATTAGAAATACAAAATAACCTCTTTAATATACTAATTTAGGCTCAAAGTTGAAATATACTTGAAAGA
Organism: Withania somnifera; assembly: GCA_039654485.1. Lineage (NCBI taxonomy): Eukaryota > Viridiplantae > Streptophyta > Magnoliopsida > Solanales > Solanaceae > Withania > Withania somnifera. The sequence goes on along the minus strand of JBDJHY010196344.1, from coordinate 7,870 downwards.
ATTAAGAAGCATACGTCAAAAATGAGAAGAAGATCTATATATATATGGCTTTTATGTAATGAACCACCTCGCGGCCACCACCCCGCGAATGCGATGGCCTAGGCAGCCAAGCCTCCGCGAATGTGGCCAAGAGGCCCGTGAATGTAGAGAAGGCATGTCCGATATATTTTTAAATTATACTAAAAGGGTTATGGAATGGAAATAGAGTCCTATTTCGACAAACCATATATGAAATTTTTATTTAATCGATATTCCCTACTCAATGAAATCAACGAAATAATGCTCTGAGGTTGTTTAAGATGAGAAAGGCCCAATGTAGAAATAATTAAAAGAAAACCAACTATAAATTTCTAGGGAACCAAATCACATTTCCCAGAAAGTCATAAATGTCCTGGGGAAGTTAGGAACGCTCTAAACACAAAGAAATATGAAAACACAAAAATGACCCTGAGGGTCATTACAACACCCCACTAAAGGAACTTTCATACGTGAAAGTTAAGAAAGAAAGGAGTACCTGAAGACTAAAAAAAATAAGTGTACTGAGCTCACATATCCCTCTCCATCTATGAGGTAGCCTTCACGACTAGACAAAGGGCCCAACAAACTGCCAGAATGGGAATATCTCTAGACTTGAGCCATCTAACATCCCTATCAATAATGGCCTCAGGATGCTCTACATAAGTCAAATGATCGTCTAACTAAAATGACTCATGATGAAGCACATGAAAGGGGTCTAGTACATTGCGAGAAAGCATGTGACGTGGAATACTGGATGGACCATTGATAACTTTGGAGGTAGGGAAAATCTGTATGCAACATAGCCCACTTAATAAGTATATCATATGGACCAATGAACCTGGGGCTAAGATTTAACCTCTGACCAAACCTCGTGACACCCTTTATGAGCGAGACTCGTAGCTAAACCATGTCTCCAACACTAAACTTAAGAGGTTGAAGTGTACGATCTGCATAGCTTGTTTACCTACTCTTTTTTATCCATAATCTATCATGAATAACTCTAACTCGCTCTGTGGAATATCAAATCAAGTTCGAAGTCTGAGATCGAACCTCAACACTATTGTACAACTAATCGATGATCTACAACATCTACTGCACAGGCCCTCAGATAGTGCCATATAAATACTGGAATGGTAGCTATTATTAATGGAAAATCTGCCAAGGCCAAATGCTGATCAAAACTACCACCGAAATCTAAAACGCAAGCCCCAAGCATATCCTGAAGTACTTGAATGGTCCATTTGGACTAATTATCAGTTTGTGGATGAAAAGTAGTATTCACAGCTACCTCTGTACCCATGTCATATTGTTCAGTCCTCCAGAATCGTGAAGTAAACTGTGTAACTCTATCTGAAATTATAGAAACTGGCATCCTTTGAAGAAAAAGAACCTCCTTAACATATAAGACATCAAGTCTCTCAGCACCCCATATGACAAAGTCAGTAGGAAGTGGGCGAACTTGGTTAATAGATCCATGATGACTTAAATATAATCATGACCACTGGAAGTAAAAGGAATTCCATAAACAAAATCCATGGTAATGAGGAATAGGGAGTCGGCTGCAATACACCACCTAGTTTGCAGTTCTTGAACATCACCTTATGACATTTCAAGCATTAAAAAACAAACTTAGTAATATCACACGTCAAGAGATGCCACCAATAATGTTGTCTCAAATATTGGCACATTTTTTCTATGCCCGAGTGTATGTAATAGAGGGTATATGGGCCTCATGGAGAATAGTATACATCAAGTAATCAACCTTGGGACAAAAATACGACTGCCCATCCACAACACACCATATGAATCTAATGATACACAACTGCACTTACCTCTCAGAACAAACTCTCGAATATGAACCAAGTATCTATCCTCATACTAATGTTGTCGGATATAATCAAATAGAGTGGGTATAGCTTGAACATATGAAAGAACTCTGCTCGATTCTGAAAAATCCAACTTGGCCATGTAGTTATCCAGAGACTAGATGTCTAAAGATAGTGGTCTCTCAAAAATAGATATGTAATCCAAACTACCCATGCTAATTGCCTTCCAGCTTAAGACATCTTCAACTACATTATCCCTGCTAGGACGGTAAAGAATGTTGATATCATAGTCTTTCAGAAGCTCAACCCATCTCCTCTATCTAACATTGACCTCCATCTGGCTCAATATATACTGTAGGTTATGGTGGTCGGTGAAAATCTCACAATGAACTCCATAAAGATAATGACCCTAGATCTTGAGAGGGAAAACTACCACCACCAAGTCCAATCATGGGTGGGTAGTTGTACTCATGAAACTTCAACTAACGTGAAGAATATGCAATAACTCTACCCTTCTGCATCAATACATACCCCAAACCAATAACTGAGGCATTACAGTAAACTGTATACAATTGTCCCTCAACTGGAAGTGACAACACTAGTGCTAAAATGAGAAACTCCTTGAGGATGAAAAACCCTATACAAATCGTCTGTAATAGCTATCTAACCAAAAAAACTGCGCACCTCTGAGGAAGTAGTAGGTCGAGGCCAATCACAAACTTTCAAAAGTTTCACCAAATCCATTTTGATACATGCTGAAGATGCAATGTGTCCCAAGAATGCAATAGAATCTAGAAAAAAATGCACACTTTGAGAACTTGAATAGAGCTTCCCAGTCCTCAAAATGTGGAGTATGATCCTTAAATACTCCTCATATTGCTCTTGACACTAGGAGTAAACCAGGATGTCATTGATGAACACAATCATGAAAGAATCTAGATATGGCCTGAAAACTTTAGTCATGATATCCATAAATGCGGTTGAGGAATTAGTCAGGCCAAAAGAAATAACCAGAAACTCATAGTGCCTATACCGAGTCTGAAAAGCAGTCTTTTGCGTATCTCCGGTCTGAATCCTTAACTGGTGATAACTTGACCTTAAATTAATCTTTTAGAACATAGTTGCACCCTGGAGTTGGTAAAAAGAAGCATCAGTCCATGAAAAATGGTACATATTCTTAATGATAATGTTATTCAACTGCCTATAACCAATGCACATGCACATGTCCCATCTTTTTTCTTCAAAGATAATACTGGAGCACCCCATGGGGAAATACTAAGATGGATAAAGCCTTTGGTAATCAGATCCTGAAGTTGAGTACTGAGTCCCGGAGATCCATACGATAAGGTGCAATCGAAATTTTCCTAGAGCCTATATTAACCTTTTTAGAAAAATTAACAACAAGCTTGAGTGTAGGCTAGGAAACACGTCAGGAAAAACAACAAGAAACTCTCTAACAACAGACACAAACTTAAGGGAAGGAAGATCAACACCCATATTAAGAACATAAGCTAAGTAAGCTACACAACCGCTAGATAAAAATCAACTATCCTGCATGCTAGAAATAACAGGCATGGGGAATGGCCAACAGGACCCTACCACACCACTGGGGACAGGTTGTGGATAAGGTAACAGTTTGGAAAAGCAATCTAGGACTACATGATGAAGGGATAGCCAATCCATACCCAGAATCAAATCAAAATCAATCATATATAGAGACATAAGATTAGCCAAAGTGTCTAACTCCCAAATCATAAAAACACAAGCACGGTGAATATGATCTACAATTGATAGCTAGCTTACGAGGGTAGTCACACTCACAGAAATAGGAGAAATCTTACATATAACACCTAGATGAGGAGCAAAGTATACCGACACATAAGAATATGTAGAACCAATATAAAAAAATGCTAAGGATAGCTGATGAAAAAAAAATAACATACCAGTAACCACTACATCAGAAGCCTCTTCTGAGATTATTTGGTACAACATAAAACTAACGACGCCAACACCCTGCTGATCTCCTTATAGGTCCGCTCCTTTATCTCTCTGGCCTCCACTCGAACTTCCGTGAGTCCTATTTGACCATCTCTAACCGGTGATTGTACTTCCTAAAGAGGATCTGCAACCTATATTTCTAGATGAATTCCCTGACATTTTGGAAAATCTCTAGCAAAATAACCAAGCTTGACATACTTCTAAAAATCCCTGGCTCTTCCCTAACTGAAACAACTGTATGAACTACCCTGGACACCACAACCTAGAAACCTTGAAGATGTGCACCCTAGCGGGCTAGCTACTCTAAGCACTTCCAGTTGAAGGTAAGGAGGCTTGAACTGGTCTACTAGACTACCCCTGCTGGCCTTTCTGTTGTTGATCGTGTTGAGGCCCATGCCTATCATACTATCTCCCAGAAGGTCAAGAACCACTAAAATTTCCCTGACAGTGCTGCTTTTATCACCACCCCCTTAGGATGGATGATAGAGTCTCTCCATAATACGGGCATGATCACCTACTGCCAAAAGTGGTCTACCCTAAGCAACCAACAAATCAGCCTCCATCTCTAACTCTGATCTCAACCCATCTATAATGCGGCAAACCTGCTAATCCTCTATCGGCAAAATAGCAGTCCCATATCTTAAAAGCTGGGTGAAATGAGCTTGATACTTGGAAATCACATCAACCCCTACTGTAAATCAAGTAGATGATCCATGTTCTCATCTCGAACACTCGGGGGAATATACTTATCTATAAAGGAATCCATAAACTGGATCCATGTCATAGGCAATGACCTTGCTAGTCTCTCTGTATACTCTTCACAGGGACTTAGTCAGTCCCTATAACTGATACCTAATAAAGTACACTCCAAGTATATCTCTCGAGACCAAATTTTATAACCTCTCCTCACACTCTGCTATAAACTCATAAGGATCCTGTCTAAAGTCACCATAAAATCTCAGAGGCACCATATGAATAAAGTGATTATTCACATTTCGGTCCTCGTAAGTAATAACAGAAACCACATGTTGAATCTAAACTGGTGTTACCTCTGGAGGTAGGATGTAAAGGAGGAACTGTCACTTCTCTTTGCATAGACTAAATAGGAGGAGCTGGGGCACCCAATATCACTCCCTAAGCTGAAGTTTGGCCCTCATCAATGGGTGTTCTACTAAAGATAGTGCTCATATGCTGCCATATATCACTAAGTTCCTTACTAGAAAGTGGTGGCATCTATGTTGATGGTACATCTATAGGTGCAGGACAATGTCGCAGAACTCTAGCCCGACATCACCCATGATCTCTGTCTCTACCCCATCCCATAACTGGAGCTTTCTCCGAAGGCAGGGAAGCATCATCATCTCCACATTCAGAACACATGCGAACCATCTTTGTAAGAGTGAATCCAAGTGAATTCCCAAGAAACCTTTCACAAAAAGAGTTAATAGAAAGCTATCCACCTAATAGATCCATGTATCCTCCCAAAGATAGGATACAGATGTCTACGTACCAATCCACGGGACTCTACCTGACACTTGCTCCTATAGCTGGAGAAACTGATGAACCTAGTGTTTTGATACCACTCAGTCACGAACCAAAAATTGAGTTGTGATGGTGTCCATATCCCACCAGTAGAAAAGTCTAATCCTAACCCACACCATGAAGCGATAGACCAGTACGAAGTACCAAAATAAAAGAGAAGAGAGATATAGAGAAGAAATAGAAAAAGACATAGAAATACATAACAAAAAATAGCTCCCTAGAACTTGGTATCGTGGATGTAAATAATCTATATATAGAATAGTACATAATACAACTCACAATGGGGGAAAACTTCAAGGTATCCATCCTGGACAAAACTAGGACAACTCTGTACAAAAGAAGAACCAGTTGCAAGAATGCCAACTACTCATCATATCTCCGAATAAATCTGATCTATCTAAAACTATCTCATTCTCCCTATTGTCTCTTACTAGGACCTTTAACAAAAGATGAAGAATTATAGCATGAGTACAAAAAACAACGCGTATCTAGTAAGCATCATAGGATGACTGAGCAAAAACAAGTATAAGCAAGGTAAAAAAAGATCATGAACAAACAGGGAAATATCACAAACTTTACCTAAATCACAGATAATCCATGAACAACACGACAAGTACCTAGAGATCCAATGTAACCACCAAAAGAAAGAACCATAAAAGAGAGTACAAGTAAAATAATGAAATAATCTTCTAGAAAGTAAGCAAGGAAAGTAGAGAAAACAAGTCTATCTAGCAACAAAATATACCATGACATAAGTAACCGAACAAGCTCCCCTTTAAAAGACCAAAGAGTACAAACAATCATGAAAAACGAAATACAAAAGGGAGATGAGAAAGTAAATAGTCTCCATATGAAACCTACAGGCACGTACCTATGATAGGAGGAACCCAAGGGATACCTCTCATATACTACAACTCCGTATATATACCCCTCTCCAGACTGCGTAAGATATCTTCAATGGGAACCTGGGTTGAAGGGACCGTGAAAGGATTCAATCGCTTATACAAAATCCTCATAAAATATATAGGGGTATAGTCACCAGGGCATAAATTATCAAAACCCAGGATCATCATGTATATCATTTCTCAGAGGAAAACACAATTCCAACAATGTAGGTAAATCCAAATCCTAGTAAAACCCAACTGTCGCCATGTAGGTGATATCCAGGGATCTTGGTAATTGTGAGAAAATAGGATCAATTGTTTAAGGATATAGCTCCATACTACTTTTGAGCATATTGTGGAAAATATAAATATTATAGATAAGAAATCACTTTCAAATTAGCCTTCTGTAAAATTGCAGTTACCTTTTAAAATAGTAATGATAGTAACATAGAACAAATATATAGTCTAGATTGTCTCTAAAGCCACCAGCTAAAACCTAAGAATAGTACTAAGCTCTAATCACTAGTGTAATCCCTCCCCAACCTAAAGTATGTTCCAGTGATATCATGAAACATGTGGGAAGGGCCTAGTATCCCTAGGGATATGTAACATGTGAAAAAGAAAACAAGGTAGGCCGTAGGTCAAAATAATAGCTGTAATAGGGCTCCAAACTAGTAACCCAGCCCCAAGCTAGCAATTTACCAATCATATACCATACTACACACCCAGTCTGAAAGAAGTAAACTATAGCCAACCTGGATTATGATGATAACCTTGAGAAGTGCACTGAGATATTTGAAATGCATGAATAATCTTGAGAACACATGAATCTAGAAAAAATATAACCCAATTGTCAAGACAAGTAAAATGAGATCCATATTGCCATAGAAATTACAAGGTTGAAATACAAACTAAAAAGTGGGTCCATGAACCCTCGTAGCTCAAAAAAAATAGTATATTTATACCAACATGTAGAGCATGTCACATAGATTATATGGTACAAAATTGGGCTCCAACAGCCGGTAAAAATGAAGAAATAAGTAAGGAAAGTTAATATAATATGAAAAACTTACAACTAAAGAGAAATCAAGAAATTACCTAATAGAAACGATCGTAGAACGACAAGGATATGATTCCATGGGTTAGAAACACATAATAACCTCTTTAATACAATGATTTAGGCTTTGTAATTAAAAGAAACTTGAATAATTGGGAAAATTTTGTCAAAATGACAAGAAGATCTATATATACTTGGCCGCCAAATTGTGTATGGTGATTGCGGTTGCCTACGCATCCAAGCCTATGCGAACACGGAGAAGGCGGGTTTGGTAGATTTTTAAATTATGTTAAAAGGGATACAAAATGAAAATGGAGTTTGACTTAGACAAACCATATATGAAATCTTTATGTAATTGATATTTCAGACTCAAAGGTACCAATGAAATGACAATCCGAGGTTGTTTAGGATGATAAATGACTAAAGTAGAAATTATTAAAATGAAAATAACTATAAAACTGTTAGGGAACCTTACCACTAGCCCCAACAAGTCACAAATGACCTAGGGAAGTTACAAAAATACTCTAAACATAAAAAAAATACAG
>JBDJHY010196324.1:0-11718 GCA_039654485.1 Withania somnifera | reverse complement strand
ATCCTTATGGTTAGTGAGGTATTGGCTTAGCTAGAACACAGGTACATTTCCTTACTTCGATTTCAGGTTTTCAGGTACTGGTCACTCCAGATCGTGTTCACCATGTTATACTTCTTTTTGATTTGTAGTTACACTTACATTATCTTATCTTTCTGCATATCTGTTAGTTTACTATTTTCATACTATTGTTGACCTGATTTACTTCGTCTCCTTTATTACTTGCATTTTATTTTATCCTAGTCAGCCTATGATGCCTACTGGGTACCTTATTTGGTACTCATGCTGCACTTTTGTACTATTTTTATGGTGTAGATTCTGACAGGGGTTATTGGAGATGCTGTGATCGTGAGTAGATACAGTAGGTTATGGAGATTACGGTGAGCTTTGTTGTCCACTGACCGTGGTTTCCTTGATGTCATCCTTTTTTATTCTATCTATGGTAGGCCCTGTGTTGTATTACTTTTGTAGGAGTTGCTTTGTATTTCTAGCTTTTGGATCTCTGTATAGTCGCTCCACGTTCCATTGACATAAAGTTTTGGGGTTTGGGTTGTATATGTATTTCTTTTGGTTTCGTTTCTTTATATTTGTTGTTATGTTTTTTTTTGCATTGTTGGAAGATTCAAGTGTTTATAGATCATTGCACGTAGCTCTGCGTTATAGGGTTAGGCTTGTCTACCTGAGGGTTGTAGATGCCATTATGACCTAAAGTTTTGATCATGACAGTTTAATCTCTATTTTTGTACCATGTGATGTATGAGTTGTGCTCTACGTGTTGGGCTATTAGGGTTTGCAGACCCATTTTTAGCCTGGATTCAAACCCTGGTATTTATATAGTAGTATGTTTTTTTTTACTCTTCGTGACTCGTGGATTATGTTTTTGGTAGATTCATGCGGTGCCGAGATCGTTCATGATTCTTTAAATATTTATCCACCGCTTCTCGAGGATATCACTGGAATCCAGGTAGGCTATGATCTACTTTCTTCAGACTGGGTATTAGTGTAGTATATGTATGGTAAAGAATCAGCTCGAGTCTGGGATTACTAGTCAGGCCCTAATATGCTTATTCATCCGGCCTATGGCTTATTTAGCTGGTTTGTTTCTTGGTTTCTTATTCTTGAGCTATACTACCCTACCTGTATGTCTCATGCTGACTTTGGAACATAGTATGGTTAGGGGAGGAGTATAATCTTTGGTGTGTATTGTTTATACACTGACTCTGGATCATAGACTGGTTGGTAAGGGATTATACTAGTGGTTAGATCTTAGTAGCTATCTCCTGATCTAGACTGGTCGCTTTAGAGCCTATCTAGGTAGGCTGACTGTTCTATGTTCTACCTGAGATGTTGCATGTGAGCAGGACATGTGTGGCTACTTTTCTATAGATAGCTAGGTACAGCTATGATGTATTGTTAGTTGCCTTATGTGATGAGATAATAACTAGCCGTATACGACTTCACTGGGTAGTTAGCACTCTTGTTTGATGATATCTTGTCCTAGCCTGGTACGATCCTGGAGAGAGTTATATTGGACTGGGATATGATAACTCTGTGTTTTCCCCTTTATGGGTGTGTATTTGGCCCTTAAGGGGTGCCCCCTGTGAGGTTGTTTCATCTTTAATGTGATTTCTTATTGCTCGGGACTGTAGTTGGGCTAGGAGAGGATGCACCTTGTGACTCGGTCTTGTTAGCTATCTTATGGATTCCAGTTAGCAGCCTTAGACCAGTTTAGTCTATTGGTTGGTTCTATGTAGCGAGCATGCATTAAACATTTTAAAGGGTAACTTGGTTTTGACAGATTAATAATTGGGAAATGATTTCATGTATACTTATATCTACTACGACTACGCTTATGAGTAGTATGGAGCTATTTTCTCACACCACCTGAGGCCATTTTCTCACTATCATTGTGATTTTTGGATATTTCCTACTGGGAGGCAATTGGGTTTTATCTAGATTTATATTTTTGCCTACATGGGTAAGCTTGAGTTTCCACAAAGATATGATATATGGGCTGAGCCTGAGTTTTGCCTTTTGGGCCCTGATGACTATGGCACAGATTGGCTTCTTACAAGGATTTTTGTACGTGGGATTAAATGCCTCCATGGACTCTCTGACACTAGGTGGCTATGCTTGAGATATTACTATTCGATAGCACTTACAGTTTAAAAGAGGGGTATACTGAAGTAAGAGGGGTAAGTATATGGGGAAGCTTTTATGTGTCTTTCCTGATAGAGTCTTGTACTGGGGAGGATGTATACAGAGGTATGCAGTTTGAATCCTCCAAGGGTCCCTCTTAATTTGAGAGTATCCCATAGAGGGAGCATGCCAACACTTATTTATATGGTATACAATTCGAGTCCTCCATGTATCCCTCTTGATTCGGCTGTATCCCAGAGAGGGAGCATGCCGGCACTTGTATACTTTTCCAACACCCCTTTGCATTGCATCTCTACGTGTTGATTTTTACTCTTCGGGATTTACATGGGGAGTACTTTTTAGGTTACTTGGTTGGTTAGGTGTACCTGTAGTGACCCTCACGGTCATTTATGAGAAATACATAATATTTTACATTCTAAAGTATTTTAGTAGCTGCCTCAAGTCATTTATGACTTGCTGGGACGGATAGTTCAGTTCCCTGGCTGCTCGATTGAGAAATATCTCAAAATTCCTATTTTACAGCTTAAAACTAAGTACTTATTGAATAGAGTCACCATTTCTTCAAGACGACCTTGGAATTAAATTCCGATAGTTCCATTAGCTCCAAAATGCCAAACAAAGTTGAGATTGACCTTAAGTTTGTGTTTTGGAGTTTTTATTTGCAATTTGTGCTCATTTGTGGATTTTAGATCAGTTTAAGGCCTAAGTTGGAGCTTGAGTTGTATTTTGGTGTTTGAAGTGTCGGATTGGAATTCTGACGCTTCCATTAGCTTCGAAATAGTGACTTTAGGCTAGTAGAGTTGGTGGATCGTTTCCCAAACTTTTTTTTGCATTTTTGAGGTGTTGGTGGAAATTTTATGAGTTTAAGCCTAGGTGTTGACTTGTTCAACATTTTGCCGAAATGACCTTGGATTCCAATTTCTACTGCATCGTTGAGTCCAAAATGTCATTTCGGGTGTACATGCGTAGTTTATTTGCATAAATTGGAATTCAAACGCTTTTCGAGTGGTGATTCGGAGTAATTCTTCTCTTTGCTTCTATTGTCAAAACCCGCAACTAGTTCAGGTGAATTATTCTACATGATCGTAAGTCAGTTTTACGCGATCACGATGTTTTGTAAACTTCCTCTACGCGATTGATTTCTAGGTTTACGTAATCGCTAAGTAGTCCAGTGTATTCCTTTAACACGATCACGTTCCCCCTTCACGCGATCACGGAGTGTTGTACCCTATACTCATTGTGATTGTGTTAAGCCCTTCCACGATCATGATGAACGAAACATTTCTGCTACGCGATCGCAACCTTACTTCACACGATAGCGATGAACAATTCAATGGCAATATATATAATCATTTCATGACTTATCTGTTCATAATACAGCAAACCCCTCTGGTTTCCCCTTAGTTTTTTAGCGAAAAACCATCCAACAAGCCCGTCATGGGTTGAGAAAAGTCAAAATTCCTTCCCCTTTGATTTCTATGATATTTGGGTAAGTTTCTTCTTCGATTTAATTCTTGAAACTCTTATTTTCCTCCATTAATAGCCCCAATTGGTGAAGTTGATGAAATCATGTCATAATTGATATATTATTGCGTAATTTCTAGTTCCCTGAGTATATTTTGTTGCGCAGTATAGTTAATTCATCAAATTCCAACATTTAATCCCATAAAATTGCATCTTTCACCCTGTTATAATCTAATCCATCCGGGCTGTTTTGGAGCCCTTCCTGCACTCGAATTTTGCTCAATTTTAGAGCACGAGTTTCGAGTAACATTGGAAATCCTGTGGCAAAGTTTATTTTCAATTTCAACAAGCAGGCCCTGTAGGACTAATTTTGGCCCAATTTTTGTCCAAGTTCAGAACTTAGCATAAATTATACCGTTAGACTTGTATTGACATATGGAATACTTTTATTCAAGTTTTAGAGCAATTGGAGATCATTTGATATCAGTCGGAGTAATATTTTTAAGTTTGTAGCGCTTTATCATTGGATGACAGTTAGGCTTCGTGGGCTATCTCTAGGCTTATAGCTTTAATAATGTACTAAATAGTATCTTTGGGTTGGTTAGCTAGGGTTTTATAGTAATCTTGTATCGTTCCTGTAATGACCCTCATGGTCATTTATGATAAATATGTGATGTCTTGCATCGTAGAGCATTTCAGCAGTTGCCCCAAGTCATTTATGACTTGCTGGGACCGATAGTTCGGATCCCTGGCAACTCAGTTGAGAAATATCTCAAAATTCCTAGAAGAAAGTAGACCCCGGTGCCATTACTATACCTTGTACCATCAGAGTGTTTCGATTCGCTAAGGCTTTTTGTGATCTTAGATCCAACATCAATTTCATGCCACATGCAATTTATAATCAGTTGGGCTTGGGATCCCCCAGACCCACTTCTATGAAGTTGCTTATGGAGGATCGTATGGTCAAAAAGCCTATCGTTATCTTTTATGATATCCTAGTGAAGATTGAATCCTTCATATTTTTGGTTGACTTTGTTGTTCTGGATTACAAAGTTGATTTTGAGGTACCCATTATACTTGGGCGATCATTCCTGGCTACTAGGAGAGTGTTTTAGTGGATATGGAGTGGGACGAACTAAAAATTCAAGTTGCATAATAATGAGGTTATCTTTAATTTGCTAAATACGATAAAGAAGTCTAGAAAGTTGAGGGTGGTATCTGTTATAGATTCCATTGATACATCTAAGATTATTGGTGTTGCTCCTTCTGAGGAGATGTTATTGATATAAATGCTAGATGTTATGACGATAAACCTATAGCTATCTTTATTTGCTGACTTCAGTAAGGTGGAGCAAGCTCTAAAAAAGTTGGGGTCATTTTATTATGCTCCAGAAAAGTTGGACCTTCACTTGAAGAATAGGGTTATCCTCCAGCAACTCCATCTACAGAGGATCCCCCTATTCTAGAATTAAAGGCTCTCCCTTCTCATCTTCGCTATGTGTTCCTTGGAACCGAGAATACTTTACCGATCCTAATATCAATTGACTTGTTATAGCTATAAGTTGAGGCTGTTGTTTCTGTTTTAAAGATATTACAGGGGGCCATTGCATGGTCTTTTATAGATATCATCGGGATCTCTTTCGGTATTTGGACACAAAACCTAGTTGGAGAAAAATGCGATACCAAACATGAAACACCAAAGGAGTATTAATCCATATAAACAAGAGGGGGTTAAGAAGGAGTTCAGGTAGTGTACCCTATCAATGATAGTAAACGGGCTAGCCTGGTGTAGCGTGTGCCAAAGAAAGTAGGGATTATTGTGGTCCACAATGAGAATAATGAATTGATTCCCATAAGACCAATGATTGGATGGAGGTTTTATATGGATAATAAAAAGTTGAATGTGTAGACCCAGAAAGATCAATTCCCTCTACCATTCATAGATCATATGCTGGATAGACTAGCTGGGAGAGGCTGGTACTACATTTTGGATAGTTATTCTGGTTATAATCATATATAATTGTGCCAACAGATCAGGTAATGACCACTTTCACATGTCCCTATAACACTTTTGATTTTAGGAGGATGTCATTCGAACTATTTAATGCATCAGCCATATTCCAGAGGTGCATGATAGTGATATTCAGTGACATGGTGGAGGATGTAATCGAGGTATTCATGGGTGAATTTTTAGTTATTGGTGACTCCTTTAATGATTGTCTGGATAGAGTGCTAGAAAGAAGCAAGCAAATAAATCTGGTACTTAACTGGGAGAAGTGCCACTTCATGGTGCATAAAGGTATTGTGCTGGGGGAAAAGATTTCTGCAAGAGGTATACAAATGGGCCGAGCCAAGATTAAGATTATTGTCAGATTATGCCCTCCGATCTCAGTGAAGGGCATTCACAACTTTTTGGGTCATGGAGATTCTATCAGATATTTATCAAGGACTTCTCCAAATTTACATACCCAAAATGCATACTTTTGGATAAAGAGGTAAAAAATATTTTTGATGACACATGCATTAAGGATTTTGAGGCCCTAAAAGAAAAGTTGATATTTGCTCCTGTTTATGTGGCTCCTGAACGGTCATTACCTTTTGAGGTAATGTATGACGCTAGTGGAGAAGCTTTGGGTGATGTTATAGGAAAAAAGTGTGAAATTTTGTTTCACCCAATCCACTATGCTAGTAAAGTGATGAATCCTGCATAGCAAAATTATACAATAACAAAACATGAGATATTAGATGTCGTGTTTGCATTTGATAAATTTCAGGCCTAGTTGTTGAACACACAAGTCATTATTCATGCAGACACATCAACATTGAAGTATCTAATGACAACGAAGGATGTCAAACTTAAATTAATTTGGTGGATTATTTTGCTTCAAGACTTTTATTTTGAAGTGATAAACCAAAAGGAGTAGATAATCAGGTGGCAGATCACCTATCAAGATTGGAAGGTGGACACACCGAGGGTAAGGAGCTGGATATTAATGATAATTTTCTAGATAAGCAGCTTTTGGCTGTATTATAGTACTTTATACCATTGTATGCAGACTTTGTCAATTATATTGTTTATGATATTCTGCCATCAAATATGAACTTTTATCAAATAAAGAGGTTCATGCATGATGTGTGGAGGTTCTTCTAGGATGACCCCTACTTTTTACGGTTTGTACTGAGGGAATAATTCAGAGATATGATCCAGATTTAGAGATGATGAGTATTCTGGAGGACTATTATGGGTCCCATATTGGAGGTTACCATAGTGATATACGATCCGCGTATAAAGTTCTGCAGTATGGATATTATTGGCCCATAATCTATCAGGATTTTCATGATTATGTTAAGTTATGTGATCATTTCCATAGGCAAAGAAGCATTTCAAGGGGGCATAAACTGCCTATAACCCCAATCATGGAGGTAGAGTTGTTTGATGTCGTGGGTATTGATTTCATAGGGCCATTTGTATCTTCACATGGTATGAAGTACATTCTTGTACCTATGGATTATATGTTAAAATGGGTGGAGGTTGTGTCTCTACCAAATAATGATGCTAGGAGTGTCACTGTGTTCCTAAAAAAGAAGAATTTTACTAGATTCGGTAGCCTAAGAGCTATCATCAGTGATGGGGGATCCCACTTTTGCAATCGTCTATTTGGTGCGTTGCTCTCCAAGTATGGGGTAAATTATATGGTGGAAGCTCCCTAACACAATCAGACTAGTGGGCGGGTAGAGGTCTCCAATCGTGAGATTAAGTTTATTTTGGAGAAAACTTTGAATGCTACAAGAAAAGATTGGTCCCACAAGTTAGATGATGCTCTTTGGGCATATCGTACTGCTTGCAAGACACCCATAGGAATGTCGCGTCCTATCTGGTATACGAAAAAACTTTTCATCTACCCATTCATCTTGAGCAAAAGGCCATGTGGGCCTTATATTTATTGAATATTAACATGAAGGAGGCCGCAGAGCTAAGACTTAACCAATTGAATGTGCTTGATGAGTTCAGACTGAGAGCATATGATAATGTAGCTTTGTACAAAGAGATGATGGAGTTGTACCATGATAGAAAGATCTACAAAAGAAGTATTAGTCCCTCTAATAAGGTTTTGTTGTTCCATTCAATACTTTTTTTATTTCCTAATAAGTTGAAGTCTAAGTGGTTTGGACCTTTCACCATGACATATGTGTTTCGTCATGGTGTTGTTGAACTTGAAGCTAAAGATGGACATCACTTCAAGGTATATGGGAAAAGATTAAAGTTATATTTAGGAGATTCGGAGGAACTCAAATTGTTGGAGGAGCTCAAACTTAAGGAAGTTTAAGTACTTAAGTGGTTTGCATCGTGTTGTGACGTTAAATTAAGCACTACTTGGGAGGTAACCCAAGATTAGTAAATGTAATTGTAATGGATAGGCTGATATTTTATTTATAGTGTCATGTGTTTGTTTAGTTATTCATGTAAGGCAAAAAAATGAGAATTAAAAGTTGCTCAGTTGAGAAAAGTAAAACCACGAGCTACGGCTTGTGGTTTGCACTCGTAGGATGGAACCTGAGAAGGAACAATGGGGCCTCGAGATCACGGATTAACAACACTGTTCGTGGTTTAAACACTACGGGTCATGCTGACAGGTCGTGGATTAGGGTCTTGAAGGCTGAAAAAAATGCTCAACCCTATCAGTCAATAGGACGGGCTATGGTTTACAATCTACAGACCGTGGTTTGTAACCATAGGTATGGATTATGTTCAATTCCTTTGTTATGTTTTGGTTATCTGCATTGGGGACAATGCACGTCTTTTTTGTTGGTATTGGGGTTACCTACATTAGGGGGGTTTTTGTTTTCGTGTTTCTTTCCCCCAAAATGCACTACTATAGTTAGAAACAACATGGTTAGTTTTTTTTTGTTTAAGTAGATAGCTCTAGTAAGTTGGATGCATTTTGGTAAAAAATTTGAAAAAAAACAGCACTTTGTTTGATATGTGTTGAAAATTTCACCCCTCTAAAAGTTTTGATTTTTCATGGATACCCTTTTTGTATAGATTAACCTTTAGGATCTCTGTGTGACATTGCATATATTTATGTGCTGAAATGAATTTAAGTTAGGACTTGTGCCACCAATTCTTAGTATGCAGTATAGATAGATGCCATATGAGTTCAAGGTTATTTTCCCAGTCCCCATGAGTGTACAAGCTAGAACTTGTCCAGTTGGTCACACTAAAGGTTGTAGGATAGTTGACTAGGAGAGTAGCATAGGCCATTTTTGTTTATTTAGTCCACTTATACTCAAATGATCTAACCAAATTACATATGTATCCATTGAACCCTGTTAGACATACACTCCTAGTTTTAGACTTCCTTTTTCAGTTCCTGGTTCCTTTAAGGATACTACTCCTCAACCCAGGCTAAAAGCCTAAGTTTAGGGTAGGTAAAATGTGGGTGGCAACAAAAGTAGGTGGAAAAGCAAAATATGTGTTGTATAGGGTAAAATAAGAAAAATAGTTGTTGTGTAGATCTGAAAATAAAATATTGAAAACAATGAAAGTTGAGAAAAATAAGAAATGAAAAGTGAAGAAAATGAAAGAAAATTAAAAAAAATGAGAATTACTGCACCTGTAACATTAAAATAAAAAACAAGGGGAAAAAGGAATACTAGCAAGAGATAGGTGGATTGAATAGTGTAGTGCCAAATGAGGGTTAGTCACTATTTCCAAAATATACCACACCCAAGCCTGAGCCTACGTTACAAGATCAAAAAAGTCCTATAGTCATCCTACTTTGACTGTCTAAAAACTTAGGTGTTGAAAATATGGGCAAGACTACTGTCTATGTACACGCACAGGGTTGGCTTCTATTGCAAGAGTGACCATTTTTGTGTAGTCCTAAAACTGTGTTTGTATTTGTTATAGGGCATGGTATTTGTATTGGTTGCTTGATGGTTGGTTAGGTTAATGTTTCTGATAGATGTACTATCAGTTGTTGGTATGGCAATGTCATCCTTAGATCCCGTTGTGTCAAAGTGCATAGATTGGGTGGCACATGGCTGGTTCCAGTGTTTGAAAAGGGAGGGGTGTGAAAAGTATGCGCTCAAGTTCTAAGACTGTTGTGTAATTATTAGAGCTGTTCTGCTTAAGCATCATATATTTTGTTTTTTGTTTTATTTCTTAAGGACAAGAAAGAGTTCTAAGTTGAGGGTGTTGATGTGTCGCTAATTTACGGAACTTCCAGTTCTTAAAACTATGGATTTTTTTACTGTTCTTGAGTATGTCTATGTGGATATGATGTGCTTTTGGTATTTTTGTAGCAAAATAATATTCAGAGACCAGTTGAAGCAATTTTGAATTGATTTTGCTAAAATTGGATACAATTAGTCATAGTACAGGCCATGGGATCCATTTCACGGGTCATCCTGTTGGTCGTAGATTGAGTTCTGAAGTTGGTAAATTTTAAGGTCTATACCATGAGTGGACAGAATAGACCATAAGGATGACTCATGTTGCACCATCGTGGAGTGAGAATTAGGCCACTGGAAGTTTTCACATATAGAGCATGACTGATAGTACGGGTCCATCAAGTACAAACAATGGACCATACTGTTGATCAGTAGAATAGATGATGAAAAGGGTAAAATCTGAAGGTCAGACAATAATTCAATAGCACGAACAGTAGGGTGCATATTATGGGTCGTGTTGTCCGGCGTGATCCAAGACCTGAAGCCTGAAAAATTAGTATGTCCACGAGTCACCTGGGAGTGAGACCATGGATGGTAGGGTCCAAACCACGGTCCATCCTGTTGGTCGCTGACATTATTTTCTTAGTTTTTATAAGAATTGTTTCTTTAAGCCTATAAATACTTTATGTATTTTTTGAATTTTTAGGAACACGTTCTTACATTTTCTTTGGTCATATGTTTTGAGTTTTTCTTTGACTTATGCATATTTTGAGAGATTCTATTGTTATTTTTTTTGAATAAAAGTCAATTATTTCATGTTAATCATTCCAATTAAGTGTTCATCCAACGTAAGTGGTATCATCATGGTTTCTCAAATAATTAATTTGATAATAACCAAACCATACGTAGCAAAAAAATCCATAACTAGGGTTATGGTAACCATGACTAAATAATGAAGTAGGCGTTAGGTACAAAAAGTGATTCTTAAATTATTTTATGCATGTATTGTAGGGTTCTTTATTTTGATTGCTTTCTTACGGTGTACAATGTTAAGAATTTTCATATATTCTTTATTAGCCTTGGCGGGAGGTAGATATTAGGAAGTAATACTACAACAGAGATTTGGAGGTTCCATCTAATTAAGTCGAGTCTTGGCGGATAGGGTTAAATCTGAGATCAATAATCGGGGGTTGATATGTGACGCACTATAAGAACTGGTGGAGATTAGTGTAAATTCACCTGATTAGTACCTGGCTGCGTTCGGGTGAAGTTAACCTGTAGATTTTTCATGCATAGCACTGGGATAGCTCACTAGTACCGAGACCTATATAGTTATGAAGTTAGGGGGAACACAATCCTAGTGTTTTTATTCATCTGGTTCACAACTTAAGAAATTTAATATCTTGTTACTATTTGATATAATTATTTAAACTAAATCCCCCCATATTTATTTTTTTCACTAGTTACTCCGAAACTATGTACTACAATAGAACAAAGTGCTAGTAGACAATATTTCACTGTATTCCCTGTGGGATCAACCCTAACCCTATGTTGGGTTCTATATTTGATAGCGACCGCTTAACGCTTCAACAAAAAGTGTAGTTTTAGGCAACATTAGGCATTTCAAAAGAGAAAAATCTCTCAAGTGATTTCATTTTTCAATTATAAGGCAAGTTGAGGTTCCATGGTGCTTAATAAAACTTTGATATGTTTTATGTGCTTTGTTGATTGTGATTGGTAATTTGGATTAATAAATGGGTACATGTATTGATGGTATGGTTATCATATGGAATAACTTGAGTAAATTTGAGTCATGAAAATGGCCACGGCTATGGGTAATTACTTGAATAAATGGGGAAATCATAAAGGAAAAATTTATATTTGATGTTCTGATAACTTGATTACATTGATATCATTGATGTA
>JBDJHY010196314.1:0-11718 GCA_039654485.1 Withania somnifera | reverse complement strand
TCTCCGCTTAAATAATAATTAGAATTAGTTTAATCCAATTAAACAGTTAATACAAATCCCTGTGGGTTCGACATCCGGCTCGCAAGAGCCACTATATTATTTGTACGATCGCGTACACTTGCGTGTGCGTTTAAACGCAACAATTGGTCTAGTTAGTTCCCTATCAACGTTGGAAGGATGTCTTAGATACATTAAGTGATTTCAACTACGAGATGAATAAGGAATTTTAATACTACCTTTTTTGTTACATTTTTGTTGGCACACAAGTGGATATAAGGTGGAAATGTCATCCATGGAGTTGGATTATGGAGGAGATGACATGAGTGAGAATGCTTGTAGCATCACAGGTTATGATTATTGAGAAGAAACTCATGGATATTAAGAAGAGGTTTATGAGGGTCATGATGATTCTTATGGTCATGATGATGAGTTTCACGAGTAGGGATATAAGTCCTATCATGATGATGTGGTTAGTATGGAGAATAATGTTGTCTTCCTAAAAGGGGAGTATATGAGAAAAGGAAATAGTGAGGTTGAGTTTCTTCCTCGTCTTGTGCTACTTTCAAGTCCAATAAAGGAGGATTAGATGTGTTGTGTTACCATAGTACAAGACATCATGTGGAACATAGAAGGAGGTCAGAAGACATAAGGAAACCATTTTCCAACAAAAAAAGGCAAAATGTGGAGATGAATGGGGAGGTGGGAAGATTGGACCAAAGAAAGGGAGGTGATGTAGGAAGGGTAAATCCCTTTTCCACTCAAAGACAACCCCAAATCTAAAAAAACCCACCTTCCAAATGAGAACCCTTTCGACCAATATTAGACAAGCTTACCCATAATTCACTCCGCAACCACATTATCAACCTAAAAAGTACCATTCTATTTTAGAAAATCAATGACAACATCAAACACCTCCGTGAAGGCATCACATGCAAGACATGTATCCTTCCAACTACCTAACCATAATTCTTACAAAGTGCCTTTACAAGATAGATTTAGAAATAGGAGATAAGAAGTAAGAAATGAGATGAGTAATTGAATTTTATTCAGTTAATTGAAGGGAGATTAGATTGACATTCAATGAATGATAAGCTCTATTGAATCCATAAATGAACAAATCATTATGAAGATCAAATAAGATATTCTAAATCGACAATGTAATCCACCATTAATATAGAATTTATAGCTAACTAAACTAATGCTAGATAAAAAGCAAAAAGCTTCACAAAGCTCTATCAAATTCATCATCCAAAAACTAACTATGAAAATAGGATAAGTATCCTATTTATACTAAACTTATTACAAACATGGCCCTTTATTTCAAAAGTAGGCTAAATAGGTCCCTTTAGGCCGTGTAGGGTCTCCCTTATACTCAATGATCTTCCAACAAGCTATCTTCCTTAGCTTCATTGGTTTGTATACTCTCAGATGTAGATTTTATGTGGCTTTCATCATAGCCATCAATTTCTTTTTTCTCTTATATGCATGGTGTATACCTTGAATAAGTAAATTTATGGCTATTTGACACATCTTCCAAGCACCACTTTGTATTCTTTAAGGGGTCATGATTTGAGTATCTTTGGATAGACCTTCAAGTATAGGTCTAGCATGATTGGTGTTGGGTGATATCATATCACAAAAGCACCTAATCAATAACTAGTGAAAGGTTATGGTTTATTATATTAATTAAAATTTTTCCCTCAATATGGTAATCATTCATCCATTGTTGGGTTAAGTCCCGACACTATAACTAAAATTAAAAAAGGAAAAGCCTTATTGGTTCAAATGGTACCCCCTTGGAAAAGAACCAAAAAGAAAAACCAAGGGGTGGATGAAGTGTGTTTTTACCTAGAGACCTAAAGAAAAATAACACTAAAACTACTAAAGAAAATATTTTTAAAATTTTCAATTTTTCAACAAAACCAAAAAAATTATATAGCTCACTTCACCCTAAACAAATAGATAGGAAGGATCTCCACCCCAGACTCAAAATCACACTTTGTCCCTAAAGTATAAATCTGAAGAAGAAAGTTAAAAATACTCCTCAAGGCCTCTAGGTTTAGCTAGCAGCATGTCGATTTCTCTCTTTTTCACCAAAGAGATCTGGAGGACCCCACAATTTGCCTTTCCATGCTGATGTACTAAAAATTTTGGTCATTTTCATATGTTTTTGCTTTTTCTTGCATCCTAGAGCTTTCGTATGCTATCCCTAAGTCAATTACGACTTACTGAAATTGAGGGTTCAGTTCGCAGGTCATTTTTTAGTCGTTATATCTGTTTCCTTATTTTAGAGCCTTTAATATTAAAATCATTAATTTATTCAATACTTTAAAAAATAAATTGAGTATTTAATTCTGACAATTCCATTAGCTCTAGAAAGGGGATTTTGGTCTTGGCCGACTCCTGGTTCGAGTTTGAAGGCTTTGGTTTTGAGTTTATTTGATTTTTCATATTTTTTGTGCTTTATAGTTCATAAGTTGAGCTTAGGTGGTAATTTTATGATGGGAGCCTCAGATTAAAATTCTCAATGTGCCAATAACTCCACAATGCTGAGTTTAGATAAGGTGAGTTGTTTGTTCGGGTTTTGGGCCAACCAAGCTCATTTTGAGTGCACAATTGGAAAATTGGTTATTTTGGATGTGCTAACTTTGATAAAAATTTCATTGATATAACCTCATATCATAATTTAATATACGTCGTTGAATTGAAATGTCATTTCCATACAGGTATAATATTTGGTTGTGTTCACTGGGTTTAGAACGTATTCCAAACATAGTTTTCGTGTTTCAGGTTTTGCTGATTTTTGTGATTTTAGTTGTTTATGGTGATTATGTCAATGCTCATGGAGAATGCAACACTTGTACACATGATCCCAATAATCACTCTTGAGTTTTCTTTCATGATCACGAACATTGTCCATGTGATCACGTGATGCCTCCAGCAAGGCCTTTGTGATCGCGATGTGTGAGCCACGCAATCACAATGCTTTTCTCCTCAATGCCTCGTGATTGCAATCTTGAGCTACGCGATTACATAGAGTACTTGGTCAATAGGTATAAATAGGTGAAATTTCTAATTTTCAGCTATTTGTTCATCTTTTTCCACCTCCAAACATTCGAAAACTCCATTAAAATTCTTGGGTATGTGCATGAGTTATTGGGTGACGCCGAAAACTTAATTTCTTCAATTATTCATCAATTATGGTAAGTTTCCTTTTAATTTCTTCAAATTTCACCCAAAATTTCCCAAATTCTCGAAGTTGGTTCTTCACTTTAATCCAATTATTATAGCTTATATATTACTCATCTTAGCTCCAAATATTAGGTATGAGTTCTCTAAGATGTGGAAAATGTTTTATACCTTTGTTAGAGTTCCGAGATGATAGTCTTGTAGGTGCTTATTGATCTGTATTTTGATCCTAACTATTTTCATAGCTTTATCTGTATAATTTGAGTCATAATAATCTGTATTATTTGTGCATTTTTGGCATATTTGGTATTGTCTGGGCATCTTCTACTCAATATTTTTAAGTTGCTCTTCGAAGAGAAGGTAGGTTATAGCTTATTGATCTTAGAATGGGCTTATATGAGAAGTATTTTTTGTATCTAGCCATGTTTAGGTTGGGATTTTCTAGGTTGGCACCCATGACCCTGTCCACTTCTTTAGTCCACTTCTTTGTTTTGTATTGATGTTGTATTCGCGATTGTAGTTACCTTGTGATATTGAGTGGTATTGACAGAATCTATAACATAAATAGTGGAATTATTTGGAATGTTCGTAAGTCCCAAACATTGACTTGGCTGGTTATGCTGGTTGTAGATATTGAGCATGTGCAGGGCCATTAGGACATGTTTGAACTATAGGTTGTGGTTAAACATATCATATCATGAAAGCTGGTTTTCTATGAATTAATTTCTACTATTTTATGGACAAGAGCATGACACCACATATTTTGAAACCTTGCATGGCCTTGAGGGCCAATTTTCAATATTTTTGGATTAGAAGAGTATTCTAAGACATTTCACCAGTTTTTGATAATAAATAATAGAATTATTATGTAACCACTATTTTGAGATATACTCATCGAAGCCCAAGCGCTAGACATTGATTATTCATACTAGTTTTATTCTTGGATTTTCTTGAGAACAACATTGAGAATACAGAGATTTAGACTCGGGGAGGCTTAGGAACTTACTCGTGATTTGATATTATGAGAGTTCTAATTTGATTTTGATGATTATAAAGATGGTAAGAGGGGCACCACTATAGACCCTGCCAAACTGGCACCAATATACATATGATAGGGGGAAAGTGTATACAGAGTATTATCAGGTATACGAGGAAATCCTTCCATAGATCCTTTCTGCTGGAATTATGGGTACTAGGGGAGAAGCGTACACAGTTACATTTAGTTGGGTATTGAGATATTATGCAGGGAGTCCCTCCATGGACCTTGCATCTCGACACTAGCATAGATATGACTGAGAAAAAGGGTATACAATGTCATATTAGTTATGGAAGTCCTTCGATGGGTCATACTTGCTTGACCTATGGCTATTGGAGGAGGAGCAAACACATTACATTTAGCATGCATCATATCATCTGCATATCATAACCTTCAGTTTTGTTTGGTGTTAGAGGGTTATTTGTATCCCTTAGTATTATGGGGTGCCATAGGGATTCTTTTTTTAGTTATTACTGTTTAGATTTACTGTTATGGGTTAGAGTTATATCTGTTGGATTTTCCTTTTATTCCTTCTTTATTGTTATACTTTTCATTATTATCTCTCATTCATTACTCCGTTATTTGAGGTTACTTGTATACCACCATTTCTATTACTTATTTGTATTTCTTATTAGCTGAGCACAAATTCAAGTATGTTTTTCCATTGTTTTTTCTAGTTCTTCCTTGTTGATAGAAAGTTACCTAGGATATTTTATCTATCTTCTCTTATTAGCTAGTTTCTTTACTTGATCTATTTGTTTCTCTCCTGTGAATTGTATTTTTAATGTGCTTATTTACTGCATTTATTTCTTATTTATGACCGATCGGCATATGATACCTATTGGGTACCTATTTCTTGGTATTCATACAACACTTCTAAATCTTTTAGTACAGACTCGGGAACAAGTCATGCTGATCTCCTGATTCGAGCCTTGATTCGTTGCTGAGGTAGATGATGGTTTCTATAGTACGAAGGTAATATTGTACCTTTCTTATAATGTATTTCTTTTATTTGTCCTCGAGACAGACTTTGTAGTTTTATATCTAACATGGAACTAATTCTTAGTGGCTCATTGTATCAGATATCAGGTCTCAAGGTGTTTTATTGAATTGTTTACAATTCCTCTTAGCCCTATCATATGTTTATCTCTTTTCTTCCTCTATTACTTTACTATTATTTCTTTTCATCATTGTTGAGTGTTTCTGTACAGTGGGTGTACATGTCCTCATGACCTGAGAAATTAAAATTCACATTAGAGCCCTAGGTTTATTGATATCACCGGTACAAAATCCAGTATCTAGTAGAGTCCTGCACATTCAGTACGATGATGTCCATATCCTATCTTTGGAGGCTACAGTTACATCCTTAGGAGTTACTTCACTTTTCACTTCTATGTTAAGGGTGCATCGTAGTTGGTCTCTTAAAATCTCATTTGTTATACTTCACTCTTCTGCTGATGGAAGGTGCATGATCTTTGACACTAGCATGAGATGATGCACCTTTTCACAACTAGTTATAGTATTTGGTAAAAGTCGAGACGGTATGGGACAATTGTAACACCAGTTAAAGATGCTTTCCAATCAAAACTGTAGATATTGAGACTAATCCTGTGCCGGTTCAATAGCCACCAGAGGTGCACATATCAATGCCATTTTTTTATATGCCTTTATCAGTGCTAGCTTTGACTTTTGAGATGAGGGGTTTCTTTCTTTAGTTGTTAGGTATGTTGGCCAACCAACAGTTAGGGTGCATAATTTGGCTCCAGGTCCCTTTAGTAAAGCTTTTCCAATTGGCACCTACTGATGTGGTTCGTATGACAAATCACATGAAAATGAGGGGAGAAAGAAATGAAATAAAAAGAATATGCACAAGCTTACAAGATGTATCCATTTATAGGCAACAATGGACTTTATACCCTCACCTCCTAATTGAATCAACGAATCCAACAAAGAGACCACATAATCAAACATAAGAAACCACTTGAATCCTTGAAATAGGAAACTCAATGATCAATTGAATAAAAAAAGTTACGACGAACAATATGAGAATCTACCCCTAATCACTCAACAATGAAATTAACTAAGCAAGACTAGTTTTAGGAATCCACCAAATAAACTACTCCTCAAATAGATCAACAATCTTAAAGCTTTTCAAAATATTCATCAAAGTTCTCCATAAAATAATGTGAGACTAGATATTTTTACTTGTCTAAGTCTTACAATTGATCCCAAAAGTAATTCAATATATCAAAATATTCCTCCAAGTTTTGACTTTTCCAAATTGACCCTAAAGTTTGGAGTTCATTCACTTTGTCCCTCAAGTGTTCAATCATCTTCTGAGCTACCATACAAACTTGAGATTGCCTTCCTTTGCAACCGACTATGTATCTTTGAGTCCCATTTGATGCCTTTATGTTGTCCATATCTTAGATCCCCTCAGTAGCATGATTGGTGCTTTTGGTACTCGTATCATCCTCTCCTTCTTAAAAAGGATTCGTTCTCAAATCCACTAAACATACACAAGACAAAGAAAACAAAACCACAACTTTCCTCATCGTATGAAGTTTAGGATAAGGGCTAGAAAGAAAAGTTTCATATCCCGCATAAGGATAAAATGACTCAAAATGAACCCCCAGGTCAAATACAGAGGTAGTACTTGTACAAATTGGCATAATAAATCACTTTCAAGTTCACAAGATCAAGTAATAAAACCAAATAATAATCATATAATAACAAACAAGTGCTACTACTATTCACTTTAAAAAGCATGACAAAAATCAAATTCATGTTAAGCTTGTCATAAAAACCAAGCTCTTCATTACCATGAAGGTACTGACAACCAACATCGAGGTAAAATAGGAAGGCACAATATGAAATGGAATAAAACAAATCCCATTGGCCTGATTGTCTCTCCTGTACACATGGGAATTAAAATCACATATATGAGCATCATCATATGCAAATAGGTAATAGAGGAAGGTATCTCTTAAATCAACTTCATTTTGGGGTCCTAAAACGTAAGATGACAATTGGTTTCAATAGTATCAAACAAACAATCAAGTTGAAGGCCACCTAAAGAACAAGGGTCGAGGGTAAAGTACATATCACCTTTTCTTCCCAAAATAAGCACACTATAAAGAAAGGTATTTACTTAGAACAACTTCATCCTAGGCATCCTCAATTAGCATATCTTTAAATTTTGGGACATACAAGGAGGAAGGAGTAGCATGAATAAGGGTCACCATCCCTTTTGAAATGGTGTTTACTTAAAAGTGTATTCTCGTCTTCTAGGAAGAGATTTCCAACTTTGGGAGGGATATATTCACACCATAATGGGTTTTTATAAATATGGTAACCCTCAAGAAAAGTTTCCACATCCTTATGTTATACCTAACTAGATATTTCACTAGGAGTGATTTCATTATCATATTAAAACAAGATATTATACCTAATGAGGGAACTATTAATCAAAGAACAGGACTCCACACATGTAGGTTCACCCTAAAAAATACCAACATAATTGTTTGACACTTTATTAAGCAGAATCTCTATGAGAAAGATAGGAATAGGATTCTCAACACATTATTTTCTCAAGGAGTCACTCCCAGTCAAATGATCAACTTTATTAATTTCATCACTACGTTGAGGCTCATTAGACACATCACATATATACTCAAATATTAGATCCTATTCAAGCCCAAGTTGACAATCATCATTACCATAATATAATGTACTATCATTGAGTGTAGATACAAAAACACTAGGTGGACATAAATTGGCCTGACATGGGAAGTCAACTCGGTTATCAATAGGATCAACTATCTTTTGCACATCCTCAACAAGAATAGTATCACTTGGGAGAAATAGTTCAGATGATAAGGAAATATAAATTAAGGCATAAGATTCAACACTATGTGGAGTTGAATTGTTCTTGATAGAAGAATCAACTCTATCATCTAAAGGATTGACTAGTGTTTCCATGAACCCAACTTGTACATTATCAATACGAGGTAAAGACTCATCAATCAAAAATATAGGTAAACCACTACCCACACTCACACCATTATCTTGTTTTTACAATAGTATATGTATTAAGAATAGCTATTATACCTTTCGGCACACATAAAGAATCTTGTTTACCTTGTTCACTTTTCCTGGAGAACTTCTTTCTTCCAAGTGCCTCGTAGTTCTCCATGAATTGAGGTGATTCATTCCATTGCAGGTAAGGAATTCTTTGGGAATTCACCTTAGGAAGTTGTATTCCATGTACCTATAAAAGTGAAAAGAAAATACTCTGTAAAGTGCTAGTATCTATGTTAGTTTACAAAATGGGTGTTTTGTTGACAAGTCCCACTAAGGAGTGTTCCTTATCTCCACTATTCAATTACTTCTTGGCTCAAATAACACATGTAACTCCCCTTCTTGATCCAAGACC
The DNA here is from genome assembly GCA_039654485.1 of Withania somnifera. NCBI lineage: Eukaryota > Viridiplantae > Streptophyta > Magnoliopsida > Solanales > Solanaceae > Withania > Withania somnifera. The sequence continues at coordinate 3,058 of JBDJHY010196314.1, read as the reverse complement.
TTCTCCCTTTGCTATCTCTCACTTTCTTTCCTTTAATAGGTTTCCTGGAGTTCTTTTATTACCTTATAAATCTTACGCACTTGATAGAGTGGCAATGGTGCAAGGGCACGCTTTCATTCTTTAAATAAAAATGACTACTTGTTGGACTTCCTATTATACCTGACATTCCTATAAATTAACCAACTCCTATGAAGGAAAACATGACAAGATCACATAGGTATAACATCATAACATACTTTATCTTGATACTTGCTTGTGCTAATATTTTAAACTACTTGCTTGGTTAGCTTAATTTCATCCAACATATTGAACCATTAGAGTTTGTAAGGTTTGGGATGTTTTTTATGGTAATATTCATTCGCTCAACCATTGTGAAACTCACAACATTAACATTACTCCTATATTCTGTGAACAAGCTACATAACCACTCCTTTACCCAACACCTCATATAGAATAAGTTCTCACTTTGTTAAAGTTCCCTTAAAGGAGTTTAATAAACTTCATGGTCATTTATGATAAATACATAACTTTTTGCATTCTAGAACATTCTAATAGCTGTCCCAAGTCATTTGTGACTTCTAGGATTGGTAGTTTAGTTTCCTAGCGACTCAGTTGAGAAATATCTCAAATTGTTTGTTTTAGAGCCCAAAGCTAAGTACTCAATGATTAAAGTCAACTTTCCTGAAAGTGCATCTTTTAATTAAATTTGAAAAGTTCCATTAGCTCCAGAATTCCAAATAAAGTCAAGTTTGACCTTCAATTCGTGTTTTGGAGTTATTGTTTGCAATTTGTGGATTTTAGTTAAAGTATAAGACCTAATTTATAACTAAGTGGTATTTTGGTGTTTGGAGTTTTGGAACAGAATTCTAACAGTTTCATCAGCTTTGTAATGGTAATTTTAGGCTAGTAGAAGTGTTGATTTATTTCTCGGACTTGTCATTGTATTTTGGAGGTGTTTGTGGGAATTTTATGATTTTAATAATAAGGGTTGAATTGGTCAACATTTATTTAAAACAACCTCGATTTCTGATTTCATCTGTACCATTGAGCTTGTAATATCTTTTTGAGTGTGAGAGTATAGTTTGTTTTCATAGATTGGACTTTAAATGCATTTCGATTGGTGATTCAGATAGTTTCTTTCCTTTGGTTTTTGCTGTCAAAACCTGCAACTGGTGCAAGTGACTTTCTTTTTGAGATGGAGAAGCTTATTCATGCTATCACGATTCAACTCTCTTATTACACTTCATGATCATGAAGTACCTTCATCAGCTACTCTATGTGGTCATGTAGCCCATGTATGGGGTTACGATAAATAGTTAAAGTATTCTACATGATCGTAACTCTTTAGGACGTGATCATGATGAAGAAAGTTCCTAGAAGTTTTATAAAATCCTTGTAGGACCCTCAGTTCCTTCTTTAAAAAATGCTTTACATTTTTACTCTATTTCTATGCGAACACTCCTTCCAAACATCAATCCAAGCCTTAATAAAGGTCCCCAAGTGTTTCCCTTTGATTTTCACACAAATTGGTAAGTGTCTTTGTTTTATTTCTTTAAATTCCTTCGTTTCCTCCATTAATGGCCCCAAGTGGTGAAGTTGATGAAATCATGATATAACTCACATATTATAGCATAATTCTTCATTCCTTGAGATTATTTTTCTGTGTAGCATAGTTCATTCATCAAATCTCAAAGTTTAATTCCATAAAGATCTATCTTCCCAAGCTATTTTGATGGCCTTCCCGCATAGAAATTATTCTCAATTTTGGTGCACGGGTTCCTAGTAATATTGGGAACCCCATGGAAAAGTTTACTTTTTATTCTAACGAGCGGGCCACACAAGAATATTTTAGGCCTAATCCAAAACTTAGCATAATTTATGCCATTGGATTCGTATTGATATATGAAATCATATTTTTCAAGTTTCAGAGCAATTGGAGTTGTTTGATATAAGTTAGAGTAATATTTGTAAGTCGGACAAAAAGTAGGCTCAATGGGGCAATCTCTGAGTTTATAGCCTTAATAATTGTACTAAATAACATCTATGGGTTTGGTAGTTACGTTGTTATAGTATCCTTGTACCATTCCCTCGTCCGCTTCCTCATTTGATATCTATGTCGGCATGAGAATTTTTATAGTGCATGTGACTTAGGAGTTTCCCAGTGATACTTTTATGGGGCATAAGTAGTTTTTCATTGCATGTTTATGTATATACTTGCTAATGTGTTGTGCATTTATTTTACATGAGGTTGGGCCATCGGCTCTGTTGAGAGTGCATTGGGGTTGGGCCAGTATCACCACATGATTATTGAGCCGTAGAGGCTAGACACTGATTTTAGTAATAATGTCGGATAGTGATATAACTAATAAATTTGAATATTCTAACAATAATATAAGTAAATGGCCTTTTAGTTGTTAAGGACTCGGTGGTGTACCGATCACCCGGTACCTCTATTTCTATTTTTTTTAGCCCAAGATTTACATCCTGGCATCGGAAAATATCATTTGATTAATTAATGCTGGAGTTGAGATCAATTCAGTTCGATAGTGAGTACAACCACTAGCATTTGAGTCCATCGTCGTACAATAGTGAGTATAATTTTTTGGATACTTATCACACTTATTGGTTGTAGAAACTTTAATAAAACATGTTATATTGAGGATATTGGTGATACCATTACATTGAGGTGTTGGACGCTATGGCTTACCGAGTATGGGTTGATGATGATATTATTATGAGGCATTGGATGCCAGACCATAAGAACCTTGAGGCTCTTTGATTATGGTATCGGAGTTATGATAACGTTAGAGATTGTACATGGTAAGCATACCTCCATGGACCTTGCCTCTAGGCTATGGCGATGCGGAAGTGGGGTTATAGGATGGAGTATGGATATATCATGAACATTTAGGGTAGCCTTCCATTGATTCTACCTACTGGACCTACAGGTGAGCATGATTATGTGTTTAATTTATTTATTATATTGGTGATTTCCTATTCAGTTACTATAGAATTATTTTTGAGACTTTCTTGTTATAAGGGATAATTGTACTTGATA
>JBDJHY010196303.1:0-11719 GCA_039654485.1 Withania somnifera | reverse complement strand
GAGGGACGAGGATCACAATAATAAACTTAACTCAACCCATAACAAAACTCAGCTGGAAATAGGAAATTTTACTATAATTAGACCAAAATCTAAAATCTTCATTGAAGCTCCAAAAAAGAGCTTCCAAGGAAGAATAAAGCTTACCAATTCTAGATTAGGATGTCAAGAATTACTATGCAACAAATCACCAACAATATACAATGATTCTACTAGAAAAATCTTAAGAAAATGACAAGGATAGGAGAGAAAGTGAGAAAAAGGAGAAGGGGAAATATTTTGAAAAGTTGGAAAATGGTGTTTATAAGACCAGTGGCGATCGACTTATCAACCGAAAGGACTGATAAATTTGTACCTTCCCTTTTTTTTCTAGACCTAGCAAATGACCAATTTATCGATCAAAAGGATCGATTAATAATCACCAGCTGATTTATAAAACCCATTACCTATTTATCGGTCTGCCATAGTTACATCAACAAACAATTTTTCAAATCTTCAAAAAGAGGCTTGATTATGAAACAAAGTCCAATTTTAACAAACCGAATATGCATGTTGGCATGAAAAACATATTCCAAACTCAAGAGAATCTAGAAAATAACCATCGGAAGTCATTTGAGAAAAAAGGACCCCCAAACCAAACCAATTAAAAAGGGCCAACTTCTCAACTTTCCACAAATACCCTCAAAACAAGTCTGAACACCTTGGGAAGTGCACCAATGATTAACCAAGCCAAAAATCACCATTTCGAAGCTGATGGAAGCATTAGAACTATGATCTAAGACTATTTTCACAAAAATCAATCCCAAGCTTGAAAATGAACCTCGGTTGGGATAAATTTCCACAATTCAGCTCATAATTAAAATGGACACACCGGGAGATGAACTAAAGGTCCAACTAGAGAAAAGTCGACATTCTAAAGATAACTGAACCATCAAAATTTAATTTTGATAAATTCACTAAAGATTCACTCTCAAATTCTATAATTTCAATGTTAAGCCTTTAAAACAGGGAAATGGAAATAACAGGATATAGAATTGCTGGGGAACCAAACTAACGGTCCCATCAAGTCATAAATGACTTAGAAAAACTAACAGAAAGCTCAAAACACAAAAGAAACTGAAAGGCAAGTAAATGATCATACGTATCATTACAATATCTACTACTAAACTGGACTTTCCTCCTCGAAATTCAAGGAAAGGATAGTCCCTGAAGGCTATACTAGGCCCGCATATCATGTTGTCTCCCAAGTAGCAACCTCAATTAGTTGATGCACCCAATGAACCTTCACCACCGTAATATCTCTGGATCTGAGTCTCCTTAAATCCCTATCTATAATAACCTCTGGCTCCTCAACATAAGTCAATATATCATGAATATGCACAGTTACTCGACAAAGCACATGGGATGAGTCAGGCATATATCGGTGAAGCATCAATACATGAAGTATCGTATGGATAACAGTAAACTATAAAGGTAAAGAAAGCCTATATGAAACATCGCCAACCCTTTTACTGATCTTTCAAGGCCCAATAAACCTAGGGCTAAGCTTATCCCACCTACCAAACCTCATAACGCCCATCATGGGTGACAACCCTGAGGAAGACCATCTCACCAATACTAAACTCTAGGGTCCGAAGTCTAAGATTTGTGTAGAACCTTTTCATGAGTTGCATTATCAGAAGCCTATCCTGAATAACTCTTACCTTTCCCAGGGTATCACGAAGCCAATCCAAACTTTAGGGTAGAACCTCTTCGCATAAAACCAACCAACTGGCTATCTGTACCACCTACCATACAATGCCTCAAAAGGCACCATCTGAATAATGGAATGATAATTGTTATTATATAAGAACTCTTCTAAGAATAAATTTCTATACAAGCTACCACAAAAATCAAAAGCACAAGACCGCAACATATCATGAAGTACTTGAATAGTCCTCTAAGACTTCTCGTGGGTTTGAGGGTTAAATATTGTATTCAAGGCAACTTTAGTTCCCATTTTTCTCTTTACTGAGCTCCAAAACCATGATGAAAACCGAGTATCTCGATTGGATATAATGGAAATAGGTGCACATGAATCCTAACAATCTCGCAAACATACAACACATCTAGTCTCTCCGCACCCTAAGATGAGTGCATCGGTAGGAAGCGTGCTGATTTGGTCAGTCAATCCATAATTACCTAAATACATCATGGCCTTTAGATAGGCTGGGAAGTCTTGAAAAGAAGTCTATAGTAATCCACTCCCACTTCCGCTTAGGAATAGGGAGTCTCTGAAGCTCACCACTCGGTCTTCAATGCTTAAACTTTTGCTGTTGACATTTCAAACACTAAGAGAAAAAGGACTCTATATCTCTCCTCATACCCTGCCATAATTAATATTGCCTCAAATCGCAGTACATCCTTATGATACCCAGATGGATAGATATTCTGAGCAATGGTCTTATGCAACAGATTTTGAATTAAGTCACTAACTCTCAGAACGTCTAGGAAACCATGAACCCACAATACACCATCAGAATCTATTGTGACCCAACTAAAGTCGCCATTCAAAACTATCACTCTGATCTAAACTAGATAGGGATCCGCGTACTAGCATTGCGAATCTGATCAAATAAGGACAATCTAGCCTCAATATTAGAATAAACCTTCTCTAGTGCTGAAATATCCAATCTAACAAGCATATTAGACAAGAAATGAATGTCCTGAGCCAATGACCTCTCAAAAGCGGAATTAGAAGCTAGGCTACCCAACTCACCACCTTCCAGCTCAAGGCATCTGCAACAATAATTATCCTTGCTCAGAGGATAAAAAATGCTCAAGTCATTGTCCTTTGGGAGCTCAACCCAACTCCGTTACCCAGGTTAAGCACCCTCTAACTCAGGATATACTACAAGCTGCGCTGATCAGTATAAATCTCATAATGGATGCCATAAAGATAGTGCCTAGAGATCTTAAGCATAAAAAACTACCACCGCCAACTTCAAATCGTGATCCTTCAGCTTTCTTGATGCATAAGCTATAACATGACCCTACTACATAAGAACAAAATCTAACCCAATACATGAAGCATCACAATACATTGTATAGGGTTGGCCATCGACTGTAAAAGCAAGAACTGGGGCGGTAGTGAGCAACCCCTTTAGCCTCAAAAAGTTAGACTCACACTCAGCTAACCACTAGAAGGGGACATCCTTCCACGTCATTCTAGTCAAAAGATCTGTGATAGAAGAGAAACTCAGAGTAAACCGATGATAGTACCCAGCTAACCCAATAAAACTGTGAATATCTGTAAGAGTATTAGGTCAAGACCAATCACGCACTGCGGCTACCTTGGCCAGATCAACACTAATTCCAGTACCTGATATCACATGGACAAAAACAAAAATAGACTAGATTAAAGACTCATACTTTGAGAACTTGTCTTAGAATCACTCAGTTGAGAAAAGCACAAGGAGCACCTGAGCACTTCGAGGAGCTCTACTACCCTCAGGCGTTCCTCGTGCTCCTCATAACTATATAAGTAAACCAATATGTCATCGATGAATATGATCACAAAGAATTCTAAATAGGGGTTGAATACATAAGTCATAAATTTCGTAAAGGTTGTAGAGGTGTTATTCAGACCAAACAACATCACAAAAAACTCACAATTTCCATACCTCATCTGAAAAGCTATCTTCGGTACATCCTTAGCCTAAATCCTCAACTGATGGTAGATGAATCTCAAATCAATCATAGAGAACAATATAGCACCATGTAGCTGATCAAATAAGTCAGCAATATACGGCAGGGGATACTTGTTCTTAATAGTCACTTATTCAACTACATTCGTACTGACCCATCCTTTTACTTCACAAACAACACTGGGGCACCCATGGAGACATGCTAGGACACATAAAGCCTCTTTCATCCAAATCCTACAAATAACCACTTAGATTTTGAAGATTTGGTGGGGCTATATGGTAAGGTTAAATGGAAATCAGCCTCGTACCTGGCTTAACCTCAATGGAAAAATTGATATCACTCTCGGGTTGGAGGCTGAGTAAATCAGTATGGAATACATCCTGAACTAACCAACTACTAGAACAGACTCAAAGGAGAGAGAATCAATACTAACAACTCTAACATGCATCAAGTAAGCATGAAAACCTTGGGTAATGAGCCTAGGGGCTTGAAAATAAATAATAACCCAGATCAGTTACGAATAAAGTCACGATCTTTGCATTATAATCCAGGACTGTACGATAAGGGGATAACCAATCCATGCCCAAAATCACACCAAAATCCAACATATCTAACTCAATCAAATCGACCCCAGTGTCATAACCCTGAACAGTCACCAGACGACCTATATACCCGATCTACCACTAGGGTCATGCCCATAGGTGTAGACACACTCAAGCGCACAGATAATAACTCACTAAAAACAACCAGCCAAGCGGCAAAATAAACATATACATAAGATAATATTGATTCAGGATCCAATAAAGTCAAGGCTAAGTGCCCAAAAACAAGTAACATACTGGTGACAACTGTATTAGAGGCCTCAGCCCTAGCCTAGTTTGGAATAGCATAGAGCTGATGGAGGTCCCCACCCTACTGTGGCTCACCACCTTGTCCTCTCACCCCTCCTCCCTGGACTTCTCTAGCTCCATGAATGGCTAGATATCCATCTCTAGCCGGTGGCACTGCCTGTAGTGGATAGGCAAATAACGATGCAGTACGAGTGGCCCTTTATTAAGGGAAATCTCTAGGAAAGTGGCCCCTATATCCACAACCTAATCAAGCCTCTACGAAACAATCTCTAGAAAACCTGTGAATATCTCTGGCATAGTGACCTACCCCTCTGAACTTTAAACAACCACCTCTATCTCTATCCTGATTGCGAGGACCCTCAATATGGCCTCGTGAACCAGAAACTTACCACAAACGGGTTGGTTGGTTGCTAAGTCCTCTATCGGAACTTTATAGCAAAGCCTACTATTTTTAATTGGTCTTACCTCCCATACATAAATCACGGTCTCCAAACCTGGACCCCAAATAAATGCCCTAGTGGCGTTGTCCCTTCTTGCGGCCCCCTTAGACCTACCGAGCTAGAGCCTCCATGTTGAAGGAATAGTCAGAAAAATCTAGGAAAGACCTCTATAATAACAAAAACCACTCAACTTAACCTCACAGGTCAAACCTAAATCCATACCCAAAGCGGTGAATCCATTCCTCCTCAATAGGCAACAAATCTCCAGTATTTCTAGAAAGCTTAATGAATGAAGCCTCATACTCAAAAACTGTCATAGGTACGCAATTCCTCTTATGTTCTCCTAGTCATGTACTATGCCATGAAGGCCTCTCAAAAATATCCCCAAGTTAGTGAGGCCAAACCCGGTGGCCAGCGATCTCTGAAAACCCTCCACCAACAACTAGAGGCACCCTCAAGAAAATAAGAAGTAAAGTAGCCCCGTGCATCTCTATTAACTCCAAAGTCCTTAGACACTCCTCATGAACCACGATAAACTCATGGGTATCCTTCCATGTGCTCTAGAGAACCTAGCAGGGGAAATCCATAAGAAATGATATAACATTTTTCGAACCTCAGTAGTAGGTATGGAGGAGCTGATGCTGGTATAGATGCAGTAATAGCCTGAGATGGATTATGCTACTGGGCTATAGATACTAGGGGAGGTAGTGCACCTTATGCTGCTCCCTGAGCAAACTAATGTGTCTTATTAGTCAATGCACCATCGAGCATCTGCCATAATGACTCTCTAAATGCAGTAGGTCGTGGTTGGGTAGACTATGGTGGGGGCACAGGAACTGCCTACAGCTGCATAGAGGCTAGAGTTGTAACAATCAGTAGAATATCCAGCACTACCCCCTCTACAGATGATGCTCGGGTGCACACCATATATGAAAGAGTAAAGCAAAAGTGTGCTTTTTGGAAATGGTGCAAGTATTTACGCACGACAAGAATTAAGAGATAAAGGCTTTCCTAAGGTACCTCATAGTATCTAGATGATTGGATATAGACGTAAACACACCAATCCATAGGAATCTACTAGGTTCTAGCTATAATGCCAGAGATACTAGTGAACCTAGGCTCTGATACTACTCTTTCACAACCCAAATTTAATTTGGGTCCTGATTGCATTTACAACCCTCTTATACATTATCCTATCCCTATAGCCTGGAGCTACTCGCAAAGGGCCATAAATGCTCACAAACAACAAATAAGCAATACATAACTGAAGAATCTAGCAACAGAAGGAATAAATATATACAACCCAAACCCGAAATCTGGTATCAGTGGCATATGGAGCTACAAAATAGAGTTTCCAAAGGAGAAATATAAAATAAAATTACAAGCTCCTAAAAAGTAGTACAACACATGGCCTTCTATAAAACAAATAAAGTAGGCTACAACAGCTAGAATCCACAATCAACTCGAACATCAAAGCTCACCATAGTCTCCCTAGATCAGTAATATAACAATCATGATCACGTCAACTTTGATAACCCCTACTGGTATATGCACCTCAAAAAGGTCATAGAAGTACATTATTAGTAAAATAAACACAGTAGGAATCATAGGCCAACCGATCTTAAAGTAAAATACAAGTAACAAAATGGCAAGGAAAGTAAAATAGGTCAATAAGGGAAAGTAACCAGAATAGAACTAACAATGCTACCAGAATCGGTAATAGGAACAGACGCTAACTACCAATAACAAAAAGGAAGGTACGGGATCCAAAAAAGTAAGTCTATGCAAAGCGTAACCTAGGAGTGTCTACCCATCAGCTAGTACTGGAAAAGGACCATAGAAAACATACATGAACTGCAGCTGAGTATACTAGTAAAGAAATAATGGAAAAGGTAAAAGCAAGTAATAAAACATGAATATACATAAAGTAAAGAGTTAATATAACAAAAATGGCCTACCATAAGACCACTTATTATAGACAGAAAGGAAGCATTCAAAACCTACCTGGTGCCTCATCTCGCAGGTAGGTACAATCAACACAACAAGAATTCACTAGGACTTCCCCCATAAGCCAAGAAAGTCCAACAACATGAATAGAATGTATGTACGAGATTGCGAAAATTAAATCACAATATGAATATCTCAAACCAGGAGACCGCACCTCAATATCAACAGTAGGGACCATGCCCTGCAGGTCCGTCCCTCAATATCAATAGTAAGGATGGCACCTGGAGGTCTATGCCTCAATATTAATAGTAAGGACCAATCCCTGGAGGTCCGCTCCTAAATATCAATAGTACAGACCATGCCCTCAAGGTCCACCCATCATAATTAATAGTGTGGGTCATGCCCCAAGAGGTTTATGCCTGAATATCAACAATGGGGTTCAATCCTTATGAGGTCCGCACCTCAATAGCAATAGTAGGGACCTCAACATGGAGATTTGTGCTTAAATATCAATAGTAGGTACCTCACACTAGAGGTCCATGCCTCATAATTAATTATGGAGGACGCTTGCTAGGAGGTTCGCTCCCAATATCAATAGTAGGGACCACATTGTGAAGATTCGCCTTATAATTAACAGTGGAGGTCGTTCCTCAATATCAACAGTAGGGGTTGCGCCCCAGGAGGTCTGTGCTTCAATACCAATAGTGGGGGCCATGCCCAAGGAGGTTAGTGCCTCCTTACCAATAATAGGGCCAGGCTCCTAAGTAACCAAGATAGAACCTTGAGATAGTCAGAGATTTATTCAAATTATATTCTTAAAACATTGCCATACCACCAAGTGTTCATGGCATAAGTTATACATATAAGTAAGAAAAACCACTTTCAATTATTAAGTAAGTAAATCCTTCTAGTTTTAGTTGAACCCGTTAACACTCCCTCTACCATAGCCCTAAGTCGGGCCCGTACTTATCCTATAAGAGATCTATATCTAAAATGCATGAATACTACATAATAAAAATAATAAGGGAAATGACATCATACTAGGATTGTCCAGAGGCCACCAGCTAAGAACTCATCTAACTCACCAAGCCTTATCATGGACTAACATAACAACTAGGGTCCAAAGCCACCAGCGGCAAGGCCAGGACATCCATATATAATCCAACACCCTCTACGTCCCTCCATGAAACCCCCAAAAGCAAGTAAAAGGAGAAAATCAATAAAATAAAGCTTTCAAACTAATAACCATCCCATACAACTAGCCATACTATACAAATAGTTTATAATAGATCAGTAAAAAGAAAAGTAATCCGTTCCTATCTGGGCGCCAGTGAGAATCCTCAAAAAGTGCACAATACCAGCATGAAACTCCAAACAAGTCTGAATCTACTTGAAATTATCAAACTATATATCTAGGGATCAAAATATGAAGAATGACAATCATATTTCCAAGTGTAATTCGAGTCAAAAAATAGGCCTAAAAATGGTCATGTGTGCCTCACAGCTTGGGAAAATTAAACTAAAGTTACCAGCACGAAGGTCTCAGCTCAAGGAACCTGTGGTTCAAACTTTAGCTCAATTGAACCTCAGGAAGGTCATCAATTGGCCAAGAAACATTTTTCACTAAATTGGAAAAACACGCAAGGTTGATCGTGCTAAAAATCAAAAAAAAAATATACCCAAAAAGCGAGGGAGAAGGTACACTTTAACACACCTATCTCAACCCATAGGAAATTCAAAATTATACTATAATTTAACCAAAATCCGAAATCATGATTGAAGCTCCAAAGAGAGCTTCCAAGGAAGACGATAGCTTACAAATTCGAGATTAGGAAGTCAAGAATGGAATCCCAAAACTTCACCAACAATAGCCAACGGTTCTCCTTCAAAAATCTTAAGAAAACTCGAATGAGAGGAGATAAATGGACAAAAATAAGAGGGTAAATGTTTTGAAATGCTAGAAAAATGGTTTTCAAAAGACCAGCAGCGATTTATTTATCGGCAAAAAATACCAATAAATCGGTGCCTTCCCTATTTTTCAAGACCCATCAGATGATTGATTTATCTTTCAAAAGGAATGATTAATCATCACTTGACTGTTTGTCGGACTCCTAACTGATTTATTGGTAAAAGGACTAATAAATCGATCTGCAACTACAACAGAAACAACAAATTTTAACAAACTAAATATGCATTTTGCATGAAAAGTATATTATTGACTCAACGGGACTAAATGACCATCGGAGGTTGTTTGTGCAAAAAGACCCCAAACCAAATCAAAAAAAAGGGCCAACTTCTCACCTTTCCACAAATATCCTCAAAATGAGCTCGGACACCCTAGAAAGTTCACAATGGACAACCTATCCTACAATTACCATTACAAAGCTGATGGAAACGTAAGAATTTTGATCTGGTGCTCCGATCACCAAAGACATCCCAGGCTCCAATATGAACCTCGACTTTGAATTCCACTATTCATCTCAAGCTCAGAATGAACACTCTAGGATATGAACTAATGGTCCAACTATATTCCGAACTATAGGAATTTGATTCCGAACACATTTACGAAGAATTCACTCTCAAGTTTTACTATTTAAAGGTTAATCCTTCAAAATATGAAACTGAGATAACAGGCCATAGAATGGCCAGGGAAATAAACTAATGTCCTAAAACATCATAAATGACTTGGGGAAGCTAACAAAAAACTCTAAAATTAGAAGAAACTGAAAGGTAAATAAATGACCACATAGTTCATTACATTGGGTCATGGTAAACTAATGATAGTTTTGAGGTTGGTTCAAAAGAAGCATAAATTTTGAGTAAGTTCTTGAAAATTTTGGTTTTTGAGGATTTAAAAGGTCAAATAATGAACTCTCCAAGTCATTTTTCTACTTTTTGGGTACTTTGACCAATTTTCTCTTCCCATAGTTGTGTGTTACGAATCAATATTTCATTCATGATGGAGTCTATAACCCTCCCATAGACAAGCCTATCCCTTTAGCACGGACCTACTCACAATGGACCATAAATGCTATCAAACAAAAAACAAGTAATAGACAACTAAAGAAGCTATCAACAGAAGTAACAAATAAATATTTACAACCCAAGCACAAAACCTGGTGTCAATGGCATACATAGCTACCAAATAGAGTATCCAAAGGAGAAATACTTATACAAGTACAAGTTCCTATGAATTAGTACTGCACATGGCCTGCCATGAAATATAACAAAGCAGTTACAGCAGCTGAAATCCATGATAAGTTCGGATGTCAATGCTCATCGTAGTCTCTGCAGATTAGCTACACAACATGATCACATCATCTCTAATAACCCCCATCGATATCTACAACACAAAAATAGTACAAAAGTGGATTATGAATATCAAAACATGGCTACTTAGTAGGCATCATAGGCCTACCGGGCTTAACGTAAACTACAAGAAATGAAATAGCGAGGAAAGAAAAACAGGTTAATATGGGAAAGTAAGAAGTATATAACAAACTACGCTTCCAGAACTGGTAACAGGAATAGATGCTAAATACCAATAATAGAAAGGAAGGTATAGGATCTAAACAAGTAAGTCTATTCACGGTCTTCTCCCAAAAGTATCTACCATCACCTATTACTGATAAAGAACCATAAAAACGCACCTGAACTTTAATTGAGTATTCTAGTATCGAAATGAAAAATGAAGGTAATTACAAGTAATAAAATATAAATATAAATAAAGTAAAGAATTCATATAACCCAACTGGCCCCATATAATACCACTGAGTACAAATAGAAAGGAAGCGTACAAAACCTACTTAACGCCTCATCCCATCGGTAGGCACAATAAACACAACAAGAACTCACTGTGACTTCCCCCTTAAGCCCAGAAAAGTAAAAATAAAGTGAATAGAATGAACGCACAGGGGTGAGAAAATTAAATCATAACATAGCTATCTCAAACTAGGAGTGTAGCGCCTCAATATAAATAGTAGGGTTTGCGCCTCCTAATCCATAGTAAGGACCGCTCCATGGAGGTTTGCACCTTAATATCAATATTAGGGATCGCGCCCTAGAGGTCCGCACCTAAGTATCAATAGTAGGGACCTTTCCTTGGAGGTCTGTGCCTTAATATCAATAGTAGGGACCGTGTCCTAGAGCTTAACATCTCATAATCAACAGTAGGGGTTGTTCCGTAGGAGTTTCGTTCCTCAATATACAGTGTGGGTCACACTCCAGGAGGTTTGCACTATTGGACCAAGGTTGGATCACGAGAATCGTCCCTTCGTGTTTTGATTGATGACCAAACCATTAAGTCAAGATTTGATGTTAATGAAACTCCCAAAAATCAAAGAATATGTTCGTAGACATGTTCGTATGACAAAGAAATAATCAGGGGCTGAACCGACTCAGTTTGGAGCATTCTGAGTAACCAAAGTGCAGAAACTACAAAGGAACAGAAGGAGACTAGTTGACTAATTAGTCAAACTAGTCAACTAATTTTGGAAATAAGTCGACTAAAGTGAATTCCAGTGAGCTACTGGAAAATGAATAAGTCGACCAAAATTGCAAACTAGTCGACTAAAAGGATACAGGACAAACTAGTCGACCAATTGTATAAACTAGTCGACTAATGCAAGAAAGTAGTCAACTAATATAAAAAGTAGTCGACTAATCTGCAAGTCAGAAGAATTAAATACAGTTGGTGAAGCAGCATAACGGCTAGAAAACATTCACAAATGGCTATATCGACTTGCACAGCTATAAATACACCTTGGAGGTGCTTGGACTGATGATGGAACACTAAGA
>JBDJHY010196302.1:0-21348 GCA_039654485.1 Withania somnifera | reverse complement strand
ACTACAGGGTTTGGTTCTCCTACTGGGTGGATAGTAGGTGCCATCATGACTCCGAGAAGTCGGGTCGTGACACTAAAATAACACCTAACCCAACCCAAACTCAACATTCTGAAGCTGATGTCGCAGTCGCATTTTCAATCTGAAACTTTGATCATAACCTATCATAAAATGACTACTTAAGCTCCATATATGAACCATAAAGATCTTAAAACACATAAAATAAGATAAACTCACAACGAAGGCTTTCAAACAAAAACCAAGAGTTCATCTAGACAAAAATTCATGTTCTTAAGATAACGAAAATACCAAAATTTAATTCTTAGATCCTTTTCAATGAATGTTTACTATAGTCATTAATATCAAAAGTCAAAGCCTTAAAGAAGTGAAACGAACAGAAAAACAACTGAACAACTCAGGAACCAAACTACCGATTCTAATAAGTAATAATGTCCTAGGGTCTTTACAATAGTTCTCTAAGATGTAAAAAAAATGGAAATGACTAGAAGGTTCATTATAGAGTATTAATTAATGTTATGTTACTACTAGGTTGCGATCGTGCCAGCTTCCAACCGGCAAGCCAGCGTCATCAACACCGCTGGAGAACATATGCACTAAAGGGAGAGAAAAACAATTAGCATGATCGTACCACCACAGTGTAATTGTGCAGAACATGATATATATGAAAAAGTATGTCAATTGCATGGAAATGATATTCTTGATTTAACAACACATACAAATTTCCTATCCGAGGTCATTTATACAATATGCAAAAACAACTAACTTTCCAATCGAGTACTTAAAATAAAATCGGTTGGCCAAAAGTCCAAACGAACAACTCACCCAACCCAAACTCGATAGTTTAAAATTGATGGCATAGTCAGATTTTCAATCCTAGGCTTCAAATAATATAATGATCACCCAAGCTCCACTTATTAACTAGAAAAAACATATAACACAAAAAATGCGTAAACTCAAAACTAATGATTCTAGACTCGAATCAAGAGTCCATCTAGACCAAAATTCACATTTTGGAGCTAATAAAACTGTTGAAACTCAATTATGAGTTTTTTTTTTTACCAAATGTTGACTCAAGTCAAATAATTTTAATATTAAAAGATCTAAACCAAGAAAATAGACATAACAACCATACGAATAATCTAGAAAATGAACCACCAATTTTAATAAGTCATAAATAATTTATGGCTACTACAAGGAAGATATAGGATGTAAGAAATAAAAATGCAAAAATGACTATTTCATTTCATGCATGGTTAATTTAGAGGGTCGTTATGACCAGTCTTTCCATTTATAGAGTTTAACTATGGCAACAAATACCATTCGATAAAATCAAAAAGAATTATTAGCAGTTTTGTATGATAGGGGAAATCAATCGTCGATTGATTAATTGATCTTCACATATTTAGGTCATATTAGTTGGGTTCTTCTTTGATTGATGTTAGTTATTTCAGGATCAGGTTATTGCATTTTAAAACTCATGGAAAAATTATGTTAGAAATAGAATCATTACAACTAGGTATGTGGTAATCATTTCACTTTGTTGGTGCAGGAAAATGATTTTTTGTTCTGCTTCTAGATTTAACTAGGTTGGAATAATTTTCTCTTATTGTGATATGGGGAGAAATCCATTAGGATGATGGTATTATAGTTTAGAGAGTTCCAGTTTGTTTTTTCATGACTCAAAAATCAATTTATGATGGCTTCTAAATCTCACCTGTAGACAAGCCTAACTCTGGCCCAGAGAAACCGCGGTTGTCTAGTACCAAGGATCCCACAATAAACGAAGAAGGAGATAATGAGATAAAAGAAGAAATAGAATACATAATACATAACACAAAATGCCTCCCCAAAACCTTTTATAGTGTTTGTAGAGCTTCTATATATAACAAAATGGTACAAAATATGACCCTCAGTCAAAACTACAAAAACGTTATCCAGACTCCATATGGGATAGCTCTAGAAAAGGGAAGGAGGATCGTCCAGCATGAACTTCAACTGCTCACCATATCTCCTAAAAAGCACCAAGATACTCAGCACGATCGTGTCTGCCCTGATATCTCACTCTAAGACCTACGTCAGGAAAAGATGTAGCAGTGTATCATAAGTACCAAGAACAACGGGTACCTAATATACATTATAGGTCGACCTAAAAATTATAAGCATAAGCAAGGTAAAGAAATATCCTCAAAAGTAACATAGTGACACATAGCATCTAACCAAAAAGGTAATTACAATATTACCTAATAAGTGAAGTGAAGGATCAACTATCAGTGTATGTAGTATCAACTAACAAATATGAAAGAAAGTCATTAACAAGGCATAACACATAGACTTAGGCCACGACTAGATCATGAACAAACATAACAAGTAATTGGAGCTCCAACATAATCAACACAAGGAAATATCAACAAGAGACTAAAAATAAGGTCTACCAGTTAAGCTAACCACGAACACAACAATTGTATAAATAGTACTAGTTAGAAATCGAAGTGCACAAGTATAGTCTACTAGGAAACCAACCATGTGGTACCCTGTTCTATAGGTAGGTATACTTAGACAACCAAGTAACCCAATAGGTACTCCCCCCTTAAGTCAAGAACCGTACAAATAACACGTAAATATGTAATGCAAAAGGGTGATGGAAAGGTAAAGAAAATGTCGACATGTTCCCTATCAAGGATGGTCCCATAATTTAGGGAGAGCCACGGAGGTTGCAAACCACATACCATGTACCAAAGTGTTGGAAGCTTTTTCTCTAGGATAGTCCCGAATCGAGAGGAACCCGCAGAGGACTAGAATTGCATACCTTGTAAATAAGTGTTTCCATGCTCCTCCTCTGCTATAATACCAAATTGAAAAGGACCACAAAATATTAACAATATATTTATCTATCCTACCTCATATACCCTCCCTCGGCCATGCATCATATCCCATACATCGCGCCGCAAGTCGGTGGGCCCGTGTAGGGACTTATACCTGTATGCAAAACAAGTAAAAAGTCATTTAGTATCATGTTCATAAGGACCAAAATACCAAAACTCGGTCTCAACCCATATATAATATCTTAGTGAAAACTAAAGTACATCCATATAGGTAAAAATCGTTGTTTCAGTAAAATCTATCTATCACCATATAGGCAGTGTCAAGAAACACAGTGACAGTAAGAAAATAACATCAATGATGTGAGAAAATAGCTCCATACGTCTCATGGTAATAGTCGTGGGAAGCATATTATATGTATCTACAAGAAATCATTTTCTGGTAATTACTCTTTCGAAAATCCCATTACCTTTTAAAACATTTGAGCCATACTCGAAACAGAGAACCAATAAACACACTAACTAGCCTAATGCTCCTAACTAGAACCTATAATATTATTGCTAAGCCCTAGTATGAAGGCATAATCTCCACTAACCCATCCATGACCCCGACCTGTAGGTAAACGAATCCCAGATGCTACAGCTGCCCAAAACGATACCTATTAAGGGCCAAGAACACACCCATACAAGGGAATTCATGGAGCTACCAAAACATAGTCCAATACCACTCACTCTTAAGCTTGTACTAATCTATGGAAACTATTATCATATAAGGTTGTTAACTATTTGGCAGAGCCAATTCGATTGGATATAATATGATCACATAAGTTAGCTAATGACCCAACATGGACTTACCATACCTAACTAGGTACTGGTTAATCATATAAGGCTACTAACCGACCGACGAGGATGCATCCATCTATCTATTGCTCTAAAAGGGTTATACACCTACCCTAGTTACACATAACAGCTTAGGTAAAACACAAATAATCATCCTACCTAGATCGTCTCTAGATCTACCACCCTACATCAGGGGATAGATTCTAAGATCTGATCACTAATTTAATCCCTTTCCCAACCTCCCCAAACTCCAGAGTCATGTATGATGATACACATCAAAGGTGTTACTACTTTCCCAGTAACACTACAGTCCAGATCAACGTGAAATATATGGGCATAGCAGTATAGCCCTTGGGTAAGTAGTTAAGCTAAGCTAGCTAAATGGGCCATAGGCTAGATAAATAAACATATCGGGGTCAAAATAATCCTCTTAGTCCTTAGAAGGAACTATACCATACATATTCTATACTATAACCCAACCTAAATAAAGTAGACTATAGCCTACCTAGATTCTGGTAATGTCGTAAAAAGGTGTACCCCAAATGACTAAACTCACATATGAAGCTCGAAATCATGCAAGGTTAGAAGAAACATAACCATGAGTTAATATGAGTAAAGCAATACCCATATTTCTACATAAGTATTAGGGTCAAAATATCGACTAAAATTGGGTCCATAAACCCTAATAGCTTTGAAAATGAAAATATTTATACCCACACATAGAGCACAACTCATATGTTGTATTGTACTAAATATAGCTAATTTTAATGCTGAATTCGAAAGACATAAACTTTGGAAGTTTGTAAAATAAAAAAATAAAGAATTACCTAGTAAAAATGATCGTAGAACCACCATAACACATTTCTACAAAGTAGAAGTTAGTTAAATCTCTTCAAAAAATCTTTTATTTTTTGCTTAGGAAAGAGAAGCAAACTTGAATTTTTTGTCAAAGAAATGAACCAAAGATATTATATATAGGACTGTCAGGCCTTCATCGTGATTATGAAAGGGACCCGTGCAAATGCAACCCTGACTTCCTCAGCCCTTCTTGAACACAGCTCACCACCACGCAATCACGATGCTTTTCCCCAAGCCATCCTAATTTTAAGAAATTTAAGTTTATAATGGAAATGGAGTCCTATAATAACACTTCATATATGAAATCTTTATATAATCAACATTCTAGACTCAATAAAATTGATTAAAAGGCAACTCATGATCAGATAAGATGAATAAGGCCAAAAACCAATAATTATGAAATAATTTGTCCTATAGAACCGCTAGGGATCCAACCTATCGATCTCAACAACTCATAAATGAATTGGGGAAGTCCCAATAATGCTCTAAATGTATAAAAATAAACGAAACCATAGAAATGGCCTCGAGAAGAAAAGTTCCCAATCTGCGTGGCTCCTCGAGCTATTCTATGAAAGGTAAAGTTTAAACTGACAAGTTTAAGATAAATTCTCAATACTAATATACCCACCAGTCTATGAACTAAACTACAATACATACAATATAAAGCCTCGAACAGTACGATCTCAATTCTAGTTTGATAACTATCAATAGGAAAACTCAACCCTTGCTAAATATAGAGTACCCTTCTTATCGAGCTCAAAATACACCTCCAAAACTAGCCCTAGAGTACCTAGACGGTCTACTCAAACTAACTATCTAGATGGGGTGAAAGTTTGCACTCCAAGCCACTGCCATACTCATATCACACTATATATAGGTACTATTTACTTACCAGCACCCTTATGCATTGTATCCTTTCATGTTTGGTTGTACTCTTCAAGGCTTAAGGGGGGAGTACCTATTGGGTTACTTGATCTTTTTAGTCTACCTACTGGTAGAATAAGGTGCTTTCTGGTTTTGGATGCTAGAAGATATTTGCTTCCTTTTTTCTTTTATTGGTACTATTCATCGACTTATTGTATTTTATATTATCTTAGCTTGTTGATGATTTTTCCCTTTCTTATTTATCCTTCTTTATGTTGGTTTTGTTGGAGCTCCTGGTACGTGTTGTGTTGGTGATGAGTTTCTTATCGCTATTTATGGGTTAGACCCTGATAGTAACCATCCTTTATACTTAACAGATGTTATTATAGTTATTTTGTTTCTGTTATTCATTATGTATCACTGTCCTAATTGTTGTATATCACTCTTTACCATGCTTAAGATTACTTTTTCCCAGTAAGCCTATGATATCTACTGGATACCTGTTGTGTTTGTACATATGCTACACTTCTGTATCTTTTATTGATGGAAATCCTAGTATGAGACAACAGAACAGACGCAGTAGTGTGAGATAACTAGTGTGACTCCAAGAGATCTCGGTAAGTAGTTGGCATCATTTCTCACCAGTTTTCCTTCCGGTACTAGAGTTATCCTACTTGGTTCCTAAATGACTATTTTGTAGTTTTCCCCGTTATGAGTTGTAGTTTGTACTTTCTACATATAGATTATCTACAACCATTATACAAGGTTTTCAGAGTCATATTCAGTAGTGTATTATCGTGTCCTACTTTTACTTCTCCTCTTAGACTCCTTTCTTTATCTTTTGGGTTCTTGGCACTGGCCCCTCTACTCGCTCTGGGATAGGGTTAATCTTGTCTGGAGGTAAGATGTAGATGCCATTATGTCTCAATTTTTGAATCATGACAATGACATAGAATATAAAAGAAGGAAAACATTTTAAATATCTCATAGACTCCTAATTATAAGAGTGGTTCACAATACACCTATAAGTAACACTCTACTAGACACGGCTTTATAGATTCATTAGGAAACATGAACTACGCACTCTAATGCCATACTTTTCATGCCCTGATCCTACCCCTTGGAGATAATACAATACCTGAAACCATGAGCAGCTAAAGGTAACCTTTGTCCTTGCTTGAGTCATAAAACATATACTTGAAAGATAATGCGGAAACTAAAACATGGGTTGACTTCTTTATGAATTAACATAAAATAAAAGCAAACTTTATTATTGGATAAATGGAATTCTAAAAACTATCACATTTGGCTAAAAAACTGAATTTTCATGAATCCTCTACTAATAATCCAAAGAGTTGCAACGAAAAAACCCCTCGCAAAGTCAAGAGCACTAAAACTTGAAATAAACATAGTTTGAAATAAGAAAACTGTCTTCAAATGAATAAGGACTCTCCAGCACTAACTAGAATTTGGTTATGCTTACTATTTATGAAATTGATAGACTACATCTATATAATGAAATAATGCAGACATATGATATGCGTCAGTACTTTATAAGAATTATTACGTAGGAATGAAATGCTAAGTAAATTATTTTAAGGAATGACAATGAACTGAAGATGTAAAAATGAACATGTAACTAGATCATAAAAACTAATATGTGCTGACCAACCCTTTTATCCTAAAGCATAACTAAAAACTATATGAGTGCATGATAGTGAGAAATAGTCATATTCAAAGTAAACTATAGTAAGTCCGACATAATATACTTTACTAAAAAATTAACATATATGGAAGGTGGGTGAGAGTTTCTCTTGATCGAAAAACATATCCAACGTAATAATACCATACTGGGTGAAGTCCTCCAATCCTTGCAAGGGTAAGAAGGGAAAAACTATAATTTTCACCGATCAAATATCTCCTTAGGCTAACTACTTGGGCAAAGGTTTCCTAGGCTCCCACCCATATTGGAAAATATTGTTCTAGGATTTTGGTGTGTCATTCTATACTAGCAACTAACATTGTTCCCCTGGTGTGGTAGTATATCATGGAAACTAACTGTACTCCTAATACACTCGGTGCTAAATATTCATCCAAGAAATCATAAGAATTTCATATATTCAAAACTTGCAAAGGTCTTACAACATATATGTATATATATATATATATAAATCAAAATTTCATAATCTTATTATATCATAAATCATAATATCTCATACTTATCATAAAAATGAATTTTTGAAATATTTTTCTTGAAATACAAGTAACTTACATAAAATTAGAAGAGTTATAAAATAATGTGTAGAACTCTAGCTTCATCTCATATGCATTATGAAAATTATTTAGGGAAATGAGAAATACTTGGCTAACATTTGATTTGGATAAAACGTCATAAATCTCATATATATGTTAACAATATCATCAACTAAGAAAAACATGCATAAATTAATAGAAATTAAAACCTGAGTATATGACTCAAATTTTAACTAGATCTTATGAAAAACATACAAGTTTTGAACATGAGAATGGATGAATGTTCTCATTGAGTCCTACATATCTTAATTTCTCCAAGAACACTAAAAAAGAACACTAGCTTGAGGATGAGTTTCAAGGACTTATTGAAAATCTTTATTTATTTTTCATGAAAACCTTTGAATTGTGAGATTAAATCTTGTTAAAAATTTATAAATAATGATTAGGAACAACTAATACTATATTAAAATATATGAAAATAACATACCTTGATTTTGGAGGAAGAACATACTTGAGTCTTGAGAGTACAAATCAATGAGTAGGGATGCAATGCAAAAGGGTAATGGTCACAATTAGCTTCCCACGCGCTCCTCCTTCTTGCAATAAGACATACGAGGGAAGACCCACAGACACTCGAACCATATACCACTACTCCCCTATATACCCCTCACCCACGGAATGCATCATACCTTAAGCATATCGACCCAGGATGCGGGGCCCGTGGAGGGACTCGAACCTGCATGCAAACCTGATAACCAAGCCTTACGCTCAACCTGTATATCGTATCTCAAGGGAGCTCAAGTCCATGTAAATAGGAAAATTATAACCACAGGGAAACCTAAATATTTCCAGCTAGGCAATACCCAAATGTCAGAGTGCCAATGAGAAAATAGATTAGATAGTGCCAGAAAGTAGCTCCATACTGCTACTGTAGTCATGGATATAAATAATTTATAAAAAATCCGTCTTGCCTATTACACTATCAAAATCTAGTCATCTTTTAACTATTAATACATGCCTAAAACACGGAATCAATCAACAGGTAAAGCTGGTCTGAGGCTACTAATTGGAATCCATAACATTCTTGTAATGATTCGTTTGTTCATTTACTTGATTTTTCCCCTTCTCTATATTTTATATTGGTATGATAGTTTCCCTAAATCATTTATTACTTTTTGGGACCGGTAGCTCAGTGCACTGGATACTCATTTCTCATTACCTTAGTTTCCCCATTTTGAAATTTTAGTTTTGAAACGGTGGAACTTGAGAATGATATCCTAGTAAATGCACTCAAAATCAAAATTTGACAGTTACTTTAGATCTGGAATGCTAAATTTAGCCTAGATATACCCTAAGTTTGTATCTCAGGGTATTCATTTTAAATTTGGGATAATTTGTGGAAATTCAGTTCAACCAAAGCTCATTATGAAGCCTGGGTGGTCTTTTTGTGATCAAAGCATTGGATCAGAATTCTAATGATTCTATTAGCTTTGGAATGATGATTTGGGGGTAGTTGAGTTATTAGTTCACATCCCGAGGTGTTCAAGCTTATTTTGGGTTCGTTTGTGAAAGTTTAAAATTTCCTCTTTTGAATTAGTTCAAGCTTGGCGGTTCTTTTTCTTAAACTACCTTTGATGGTCGTTTTAAAAATTTTATTGAGTTAATAATACGTTCTCCACTAAAAATACATTTTTGGTTTTTTGATTTTGGACTACGTGTTGATTTTGTGCCTCATTTGGAAATTTTTATTGTTGTAGATTTTCTACAAGTTCAAATTGTTCAGCGCAAACATGCTTCCTAGCATGATCGTTCTAATCAAACTCTTCCACCTATTTGGTGCAATTATTTCACTAGACCATAATCATGGTTAATAATAGAATTCTACTGTTAGAGTGGTCGCTCTCGACATCGCGATTGCGCTAATGTGTGACAAGTTTATAAACTTGAAGCCACTGTTTCAGTTTATTCTAAAACATTTCCTCTTTAATTTTCCCCCTCCTTCATCTGTCTTCCATTTAATTCAAGGTGGAATTGGTGGAATTTGTTGGTGTTAAGCTAGGATTTTTTCCTTGACACTTTGTCATAGACCTTGGTAAGTTTTTCCCATCCTTTTCTCCTCTTTAATCTTGGGTATGACCTCCAAGGGTGGATTATTGATTCACATCTTAATTGTAGTGATTTCTTGATTACCAACGTGGTGGAGTAGAGTTGGCATTATAATCAGCCTGCTCTTGCAGTTTCTCCTCCATTGTTGGTGTGTTTTTGCCTTGTTATCACTTAAAGTTCATTCGTAATGTTTATGATCTTATGGAGGTCCAATTGATCTCAAAATTAAGCCTATGTTCCTAGATATAAGGCCTTCATGTTGATATTTTTGTTTAATTTTTTAGTTTGCGGGGCCCACAGACCTTTTTTGGGGCCCATTTTTTGACTAGGTTCTCTAATTGAAATATGGGTCTTATTCTTTATTTTTTAATACATGGAATCATAATTTGATAGATTCAGCCATTTTCAGTTGCATTCAGAGCTTCAGGCCTACGATGCATGCATTTCGAGGTCTTTCGTGGATGCTCATGTAGGCTAGGTTTATTTACCTCAATTATAGATTGGGCTACCATTTTGTGCTTGTAAATAGCCAGTAATATGGGTTGGTTTTTTGGTTGATAGTTGCATTCCAATTGACTTGTGATTATTTTATCAATTTTTGGGACCCTTGAATGGGCGTAAAGGGTGAAGGGTTGTATGTTCGGGTCCTGACCTAACCACGTGGGGGACATAGACCTTGGGGACTATTCAAGTTAGAGCATAACAAGTTTTGTGATATGAGTTCTTACCTAGTGTCCATTGGCCAATCTTAGACTCCGATTGATTATGTTCCTTCTATTATTGTCCTTGTTATTTCTATGTCGTGATTGAGAATTTGTATATTATTAGATTTGGGTGGTTGCTCTTAGGCTGTTTTACATGTCGTAGAGCCACTTAAGTCCTATGTTTTAGCTTTGTTTTTTAGAATATATATATTATTTATGAGTTTCTTTTGGTTAAATACGTGTGAAGTGTCGCTAACCTATGTGATTAGCATTTTCAGGGTTATTGGGCAGTTTAAGAATGATAGAAAAACCTCGAAGGTAAGACGAATACAGTAGGCAAAAGTGCAGTAAAGTCATCCCTATAATGATATGGATCACGAAGTGATGGGAGCTCTATCACGATAAGGATCACGTCGTGATCTCATTGGTTTTGCCGACTGAAATCATGTTCAAGGCAGGATTAACTAAGGGCAGTTTTGTCTTTTCACTCAAGCATCTATATAAGCATTGGGAAATATTTTTTTTAGGAGAGTTCTGATTTTTGGATTTGGAAAAGAGAGTCAACACTAGGAGAATTAAAGACACAAGTAAGAAAATATAAGACAACCTAGGTTATCTATTTATTTCAATTCTTGGATTGTAATGATCTTTACTTTACATCCTAAATTGAATATCAACTTTAGTGGCTAAATTCCCTTATTCTACGGTTATGGTTAGCATACCTTGTAAGGTTTTAATTTGATATAAAGTAGTACTTGTTCTTACATTGATTGTTCTTAAGCCTGATAATTAATGTGTTTTTAATTGTTGGCCTCCATTAAAGGCAATTCCTCTTTTTCAAGAGTTATTGAATTCAATATTCTTGTGAGTTAAATAGGTGCGTCAGGAGCATATTTAGGTTGATGACCTTAATCTAAGATTAACAACCTAATGAGTAACTAGGACATGATAGTATATTTAGTGCTTCACTTGGTTTAATGGAAGAAAGTATAATGCATTTATGAAAGTCAAATAACATATGCCAATTGGAGTAGTTGTGTGCTTGCATAAATAGAGACTAGAGACTATAAATCCCTCATCGTAATTTCAATACCTAAATCAATAATAAAAGAATAAGTACCTTTGTGAAGATTAAGACTATACTCGTGTGTGTGCAATTGTCATAACCTTGGAACGTCCTTTTATATCTATCTTGTTATGTTATTTCACTACATATTTATTTTACGTATTAATAGTTACATTAAAACTAAAGAAATTTCACACTACTATCCTATTCTCTTACGTTACATTATAGATTAAGATCTTACATAGAATCATTTGGCAAGTCTAATTCATAATTCCAAGTACCTGTGGGTTCGACATCATGCTCAAAAAGAGCTATTTTATTACTTATACGACCAAGTACACTTGCGTGTGCTAGGGAGTCATCAAGTTTTTGGCACTACTATCGGAACATGGAAATTAGGTAGCTTATGATTCATGTAGGTGACTTTTTTTTTTTTTACTACAATTGTTAACGACTTGATCTTGGGCAGCTTATGATTCATGATAAGCATCACAACATGATGCAATTCTGGATAAGCTAGATTTCTATCATGATAAGCATCACATCATGATCCTCATCATGATGGAAAATTATTTAGCAGTTTTCCCATCGTGATGCTTATTGTGATGGGAAAACTGCTATAAAAATTTCCATCATAATAAGGATCACAACGTGTTGCTTATCATGATGGGTGGCCTGGGTCAAATTTTTTTATTAAAACCCTCAAATGACCCAACCCAACCCTCTTCTTATATAACCCCTTTGCCCGATTTTTCCGCATTCTATCAAATTTAAGCCATTTTCCCCCTAAAAGCTCCCAACTATCTCCCATTATTTTCTTGTGTTGGGTCATCTTCTTCAAGGTTCAACAAGCCTTTTCTTCTTCTCCTACATCAAGGTATGTGTTTCTCTCTCTTCTCATGTTTTTCCTCTGCACTATGTTTTACCATCTTCCTTGTTTATGATGTTTATGGAATTTCTTGTCAGTTAACAATGGGAAGTTGTATGTGTATTTGGGGGAAGGCAATGTAGTATATCAGTGGGTGTTGTGAGGGTAGGAGTTGAAGTTGACTAGTTGGGGAACAAGGGTAGCCTTATTGTGTCAATTTTGTAAAAATAATAGTTATCTTTACATGGCTACATTAACATTCATAGTGGTTGTATTGGTTAGCAAAGTGTCTCGTCGATGTAATTGACTCCCAATGGTGGGTTTTCCATTATCAACCAAAAATGGTTTAATCAACTTGTTTAAGTCACCCATGTTAGGATTCCATTACTTGGATATTGATTTGTACACGGAGGAGTTGTGTTTTCTTTATTGGCATGTTAGCTATGGAATTGTGGTTCCATCGTGTAGTTGATAGGGTGGAAAATAACAAGTTCCACGAGTTGGATTGCGTTGGTTTGGTTGCTATGATATTTTGTTGAAAATTTTGTGGTGATACGATTGCTTGGCATGGTGTTGGTTATGTTGATTCCATGTTTTCATTGCATGATGTCATTGTATCTTTATAACGTCCTTTTTTGTTGTGTCTTGTTATTCAGTTATCAATACAATGCTAAATTTTTATCTTTCAATTGTTCGAGTTGTGGCATTATGGGGAAGTCTGATGTACACACGTTGGCACTCATTTTTCTCAATTTTATATTGTTTGTTTGTTTTGTGTAGTATGTGGATGTATCCACTATTTGGGTTTGCTCACGTTGGCTATCTTGTAGGAAAATGCTACCCAAATCTTTGACACCAGGAACAAGTTCCACACGGGCTGCACTTAAAAAGGCCTGTGTATCTCAAGAGGCGCAGCAACCATGTGGGACTACGCCAAGGATAAAGATGCCACTTTGGGATTGCGGCTGCTTAGGAGATGGGTAGCAAGTGGTTCAAGAAGAACACTGTAGTGAAGTATTTGTCGGTGATAGAAATAGCCTGGCAGGGGAGTTCCCTTGCATTCTAGCCCAAATTTGGCAGTTAGGGATGGAGTTTATCTTTGATAATCCAAGTGAGTGTAATATGGACATGGTTCATGAGTTCTATGCCAACTGGAACCCGCGTGAGACCAGTGAGATAGTCGTGAGGGGGCAAACTGTGTGGTGGACTGTTGTAGGCACTAGTAATGAAGATGATATGATATTGTTGCACCACTTATTGTACCATCCTTCCTACCAACACATTCGATACACCTTATATGGGCCCACTTCTCAAGCCAAGTGGATCAGGGATTCCCAAGGCTGCCATGCAGCTCTCCCTTTTTCGCACCTCAACTAAGAGGTACGGTGTTAGTTGAAGATTGTCAACTACTGCTTGTTTCCCCTCAACTACTATACCACAATCCTCCGTATACAGATTTGTGTAGTTTATGCTTTAATGACTGGCATGGATCTTAATGTCAGGGGTATTATACTGTTTGCAATGCATAAGACCCGACGTAGACGCAGATGGCACTATAGCTTCGGAGGATTAGAGATGGGATATTTTTAGAGAAAGGGGTATCGAGGAGGACCCCACTGATATAATTCATCTGCCGACAGCAAAAGAAGTGGATGTGACCTCTAGTAGAGGGGTCAGAGATACAGGTAAAGGCCAAAGACTCATTCCACAGGAGTAGAATTCCATGTACTAGAGTTACTTCGGATTCATATATGGATCTGACATGTATAAGCTTCGTATCAGAGGTCGGCCTGCAGCAGAGTATGAAATTGATTCTTTCAAAACCAATATCCACTGAACGATCATGCACGGGTCATGTACCGAATGAGACCTCCTTTTATTGAGCCAACTAAGGATGATGCCCCCACGAAATATGGGGATGATTTTAGGGATACAGATGACTCGGATGATGATAAGGAAGTCAAGGGTTCCACTGGAGCTGTATTTTAGAATAAATGAATCTTCCCAAAAATAAATGGATGACGACCGTCTTAAGGGAGATTTGTCATAGCTAGGAATAGTGTAGGAAAACTCGAAATGATTGTAAATACGTAGTGCAGAATTAATGTCCTAATGGATCGAAAAATAAAAAATTATGTCGAGCCATAGTTGTGTAGGACACACAGGTTTTGAGTTTTGATATATGCTTAGTATAGAGTTCGGTATGCTTAATGACGTGGCCTAATTTAACGCTTAGTGAAGCATGATTTGTGTGTGATATGAAAATGAACCAATGTGCCCAGTGAGTTGAGGAGTCTTGCATAATCCATGTGTTGTATCTTAGTCTAAAACTTGCTTGGTATTATATTGAAGCAAAATAAAAGCATTGTATTGAAAGGAAAATGATTCTCGACCTTCTTTGGGATGTAAATTTTAGCCTACTCATATATTATATCACTAGTTAGCCCTTTTTTGCTTATAGCCTATTCTTTGGTAGTAGTATTTTGTGCCTTGATCTTTTTATTGAATCCCTATTTTTTTTGCACCCTGCTTCCTTGAGCACTGTAGCATAGACTGAGTTTGAATTATTAAATCTAAATAAAGGGGTGGTCAAGTGTAAAAGGTGACCAATGGATGTTGGTGTGGTTAAAAGGCCCTCTTTGAGAGAATTTGATATGAAAAAAAAATTATTGAACAAGAAGTAAAAAAGAAAGAAAAGGAAATTGATCTAAGCATTCTTGATGTGATGAGATAGCTAGTGAACATAATTTAAGAGAGGGCTAAGAAAATTAAGTGAACAAATGTGGGTGATGAAGTTTGAAAAGTGAAAAGTGCTTAGGGAATTGTAAGTTAATAGTATATAGTTTTCCTACCCGTCCCTTAGCAAACATTACAACCCGTTAAAGTCCTACTTGATTCTTTTCAATCAAGATTAATTAGTGGAGATAGACATTATAGGCAAGCATATGGTACTTGGTTGCATGTATGTGAGTCTTTGTGAGTGTGAGAGTTGAGCCTTAGTGCTATAAAATTCCTTATCATGATGATCAATTCAACAAATTAATTAGAGTGTGGACTATTCTTTTTGTGAGGGCACACTTGGGGAGTATAGTATGCATATCTATTGTGTTTCATTTAGGTGAAGTTGGTTGTCGAAACGAAGGTGTGTTGACTCGAGTACGGGTGTATGGTTGTTTAATTGATATAATTGTTGCTAGCAAGCATAAAGGCTTAGTTTCTAAAGTGCAGGGTTATGATCATTGTTGTTTAGGTTGATAGCTGAATTCATACTTGAGTGTTCGAGGACATACAAAGGTCTAAGTGTGGGGGTGATCTTAGGCTATTTTACATGTCGTAGAACCACCTAAGTCCTATGTTTTTGCTTTGTTTTAAGACTATAAATATTTGATTTTTGAGAGTCTTTTGGTTAAATACATGTAAAGTGTCGCTAACCTATGTGATTATCATTTTTCAAGGTTATTGGGTAATTTGAGGCTGATAGAACAAGCTTCGAAGTAAGCCAAATGGAGCAAGAGAAAGTGCAACAATGTGATCTCTATCACGATAGGGATTACGATGTGATGGGATCTCTATCACAATATGGATCACATCGTGATCAATTTTGTTTCACAAACTGAAATCCTATTCAAGGCGGGATTAATTAAGAAAAGTTTGGTCTTTTCACTCAATCGTCTATATAAGCATTGGGAAATGCTTTTTTGAGGGGAGTTCTAATTTTTGTCTTTGGAAATGAGAGGTAACACTGGGACAATTAAAGACACAAAAAAGAAGATAGAAGATAACCTAGGGTTATCTCTTTATTTCAATTCTTGGATTGTAATGATCTTTAGTTTATATCCTGGATTGAGTATGAGCTTTAGCGGCTAAATTCCCGTATTCTAGGATTATGGTTAACACGCCTTGTATGGTTTTAATTTGTTATAAAGTAGTACTTATTCTTACATTTATTGTTCTTACGCCGGGTAATTAATGTGTTTTGAATTGTTTGCCACCATTAGAGGAAATTCTTATTTTGCAAGAGTATTGAATTCAATATTCTTATGAGTGAAATAGGTACATGAGGACTGTATTTAGGTTGATGACCTTAATCTGAGATTAACAACCTAAAGAGTACCTAGGACATGATAGTGCATTTAATGCTTCGATTGGTTTAATAGGGAAGAAATTATGATGCATTTATGAAATTCATATAACACATGCAAATTGTAGTGGTTGTATGCATGCATAAATAGAGACTAGAGGACTATAAATCCCTTATTGTAATTTCAACCCCTAAATCAACAATCAAAGAATAGGTACCTTTGTGAAGATTGAGACTATACTTGTGTGTGTGCAGTTTTCATAACCCTGGAATGTCTTTTTATATCTATCTTGTTAAGTTATTTCACTACATATTTATTTTACATTTTAATAGTTACATTAGAACTAAAGAAATTTCACACTCCTATCCTATTCTCTTACGTTGCATTATAGCTAAAGATCTTATATAGAATTATTTGGCAACTATAACTCATAATTCCAAGTCCCTGTGGGTTCGATATCCGTCTCAAAAAGAACTATTTTATTAGTTATATGACCACGTACACATACGTGTTCTAGGGATTCATTAGTGGTGCAAACTTTTTGACAAGGATTAGACCTCGTATTTCATTTATTGGTCTAGCCCTCTAAATCACAGACCCTAAGTATGGGATAAATGTGGTACAAACCTCTGTTATTGGTACTGATAGGGTATTTACTATGTACTCAAGTTTGAGGTAGGGTCCACGGAAGCACAGACCCTGAGTATGGAAGATGTAAGGCATAGACTCCAGAGTATGGCACGAATGAGGCATATACATCCTATATTGGTACTGATGGGGTACTTACCCTACTCTCGAGTATGAGGTGTAGTCCTCTACAGAATAGACCCTGAGTATGGAATATGTAGAAATAGACTCCGGAGTTTGGCACTATTAGGGATTTGACCCTGGACTTTAGTTGAGTCTTGGACCTTGAGATTGGTACAGTTAGGGGCCTATGTCCCCGAGATTTGAACCTGAAAGGGAGTCCTGTGGAGTCATGGTAGGTTTTTTGTGCTATTTGTACTTGCCGGTAGGACTGGTGCCATGTAGTTTTTGTGTGATTACATTATATCCTATACTTAACTGTACTTTATCGCTTGATCCTTTACTCGTGGTATATATATATATATATATATATACATATGGTTAGTTCGATCTTGGCTTTGCTAGAGCACAGGTACATTCCCTTACTTCAGTTTCGTGCTTTCAAAGAGTTGCTACTCCCCTATGTGTATGCCATGTTTTAGCTCCTTGTAGACCTATATTTGCACCCAATTGATGGTATTACACTCCGGTATCTTTATCTTTCTATATTATATATTAGTTTTACTAATTTCCTATTATCTTGACTTGTTAAACTTACTTACCATTTCTTATTTGTACCTTATTTTAGCCCGATTAGCCTATCTGTCTACTATGTACTTGTTTGGTACTCATGATGAAATTTTGTACTATTTTCATGGCTTAGACACCAGTAGGGGTTATCGGAGATGCCAAGCTTATGTGGAGTAGATACAACTGGTTGTGGAGATTATAGTAAGCTTTGTCGTTTGAGTCGACTATGGCTTCCTTGATTTCTGGCCTGCTTCATTTTGTCTATAGCAGGACCAATGTAGTTTCATTTTTGTAGTAGTTGAATAGTATATATTTTATCCTTTGGATACTCTGGGTAGTAGCTCCATGCACCATTCTTTTGCTTCCGCTTATATATATATATGTTCTTATTCTTTTTTCTATATTAGATGGTTTGAGAGTATATATCCCATTGTGCATAGCTCTGTGATGTAGGGTTAGGCTTGTCTAATAGTGGTTTGTAGATACCATTATGGCCTAAATTTTGGTTCTGACAGAGTGGTATCAGACCCTAGGTTC
This sequence comes from Withania somnifera, assembly GCA_039654485.1. Taxonomy (NCBI): domain Eukaryota; kingdom Viridiplantae; phylum Streptophyta; class Magnoliopsida; order Solanales; family Solanaceae; genus Withania; species Withania somnifera. The sequence continues at coordinate 3,016 of JBDJHY010196302.1, read as the reverse complement.
ACCGATCTCTATGGCATTGGAGCGAGTACCTAGTAGAGTCTTATATATTGGTGCGTAGACGTCCTTATCCAATCTTTGTGAGGCTATGGGGTGCCTTAGGAAAACATTCATCTCTTGAATCCTATTATGCATTGATATTCATAGCATTTCTGAGAACCTACTTTGGCTTCACTTTTTTTGCAGATGGTGCATACAAGAGGATTTTTCGTGGATCAGGACCTTCTCCCTACCAGCCAGGAGGGGGTAAGGGAAAATGCTCTGCCAATCCCTATTTCCCCAGCTATTTGATAGCAGCAGGCACCTCATGCGCCTTTGCCACATCCTCTTCAGACTTTACCAGTCGCATTCATTGACCTATTGTGGAAGATGCTACAAATGTTAGATGATATAGCGGACAACAGGCCATGTCATATGCTTATGGAGCGACATAGGGTACACTGTCTCCCCTAGTATTTATAGCCTTGGCTCAACACCACCAATTGTATCCGTTCAGGCTATTGTCGCTACTTCTACACCAGCACCTACTCTTGCTTTACCCGTATTTAAGGTGTAGTAGATGTTGGACCATTTTTTGTAGATCACCCTCACCGGGTATTCAGGAGTGCAGCAAGAGACTTACACAATTTTACTATGGTATGGGAGGAGCGTCTGTGGACATTGTAGCTGTTGGATTCGCACGAGGTAGATTTTACCTCCTATCTTCTTGAGGGTGTTGTTTGTCAGTGGTGGCAGGAATTTCTTGATCGCAGGCCATTAGGACCAGTCCCATTAACTGGGGGGCAGTTCGAGGAGGATTTCATAGCCAAGTATGTTCCTAGGAACTTCTTGAAGCATTGAGGGATCAAATCAAGGGTTTACATCAGGGTTCCATGATGGTTTTTGAGTATAAGGCTTATTTTATTAACCTGTCCAGACATGGTAGTGATCTGTTATTTTCAGATGAGGAGTGTATTTGCTGCTATGATCATGTGATGAGGTTAGATTTTTGAGGTTGGGTTGAGTTGCTACTAGTGCTATAGACGATTTTTTTTTTTGATGTTCTGTACCATGCCTGCAACATGGAGACCTTGACTTGTAAGGCCTAAGGGGTAGCAAGAAGAGGCCACGCCCTCAAGGCGATCTTTTAGAGTCCAAATCAAGGGTTCGTGATTTTGGAAAGAGGGCCCAATCTAGGTGATTGTATCAGGACTAACGTCAGGCCTCCGATAGTGGGTCAGGCAACCAACTTCACTAGGTTGCCAGTTTTAAGTTTACGGGGCCATTTCGAGGGATTTCGTGGTCCTTCTAGGGCTGGGATACATGCCATGAGCATGGAGAGATGGGACATTATGCTAACTACTTCCCAAGAGTCCGTAGAGACAAATTTTTAGAAGGGTGTTTTGAGGGCGGAGATTGGGGCCACTTTGCATAATATTATCCTAGTATAGGGCCACATAGGCCGTAGTGTTACTTGTTCATCTATTGCAGGAAGTACCATCGATTAGAGGTAGGCCTTAGAAATTTAGGGAGTTAGAGGAGGGGTAGGGCCAGAGGCAGAGTTAGGGGTTTGGATGCACAGCAGGATGGGGTCAGTACCATTTTTTTTTTTTGCCATTCCCGATTGGGACGAGGCTGAGCCCTCCGATGCATTTTTTCACTTGTATGTTGAATATTCTAGGGTATTCTTCATTAACATTATTTGATCTTGGTTCTACCTTTTCATAAATATTTATTTACTTTTCTTTTTGGTTGGGTGTTGTTAGTGAGCAGCTTCCTGTACCATTAAGTGTATCTACCCATGGGCGCGACCCTAGTGGTGGATTGGGTATATAGGTCATGTCTAGTGATTATTCGGGGTCACGACATTTGGGATGACTTGATTGAGCTAGATATGCCAGCTTTTGGTAAGATCTTGGGAATGGACTTGTTATCCTCCTATCGTGTGGTCCTAGATTGTTATTCCAAGGCCATGACCTTGTTGGTGAACATTGTACTCTCAGTAGTGTGACACAGTCCTACTAGCCATTCCTCAATTCAGGTTATTTCCATTGTCAAGCCTGTAGACGTATTTCTTGAGGTTTCTATGCTTATTTGTCCCATGATAGAGATGTTAGTGCTGTGTCCCCTTCTCTTGAGTCTGTGTCGGTTGTTAGTGAGTTTGTTGATGTCTTTCCTTCTAATTTTCCTGGCCTCCCAAAAAGCGTGATATAGACTTTGCTATTAAGGTATGCCCATTTCTGTTCCTTTCTATGTCATATGGTCTTAGTTGAGCTTCGTAATTTGAATTATTAGTTGTTGGATTTGCATAATAGGTGTTCCATTCAACCTAATGTGTCAATATGGGGTGCACCGGTGTTGCTTTTTAAGAAAACAGATGGATCTGCGCGAATATGTATCGATTATAGACAGTTTAACAAGGTAACAATTATGAATAAGTATCCCCTACCACAAATTGATGTTTTGTTTGATCATCTTCAGGGATGCAAGGTGTTCTCTAAGATTGATTTGAGGTATGTCTATAATCAGTTGAGGATTCGGCCTAAGGATGTCTAAAGATAGTTTTTTGGACAAAATATGGGCATTATGTGTTCATGGTGATGTCTTTTGGGATTACTAATGCCCCTTCAGCCTTTATGGACCTGATGACTTACTCATTCCGGCCTAATTTGCACTCATTCATGATTATTTTCATAGATGATATATTGATTTACTCAAGGAGTCGTACCGAGCATGAGGAGCGCTTGAGAGTTGTGTTACAAACTTTGAGGACTGAGCGAATCTATGCTAAGTTCTCAAATTGTGTATTTTAGATGGACTATATCTGTTTTCTAAGCAATGTGGTTTCAGGTGTTAGTGTCAGTGTCACGACCCGATTTCTCGGATTCATGATGGCACCTACTATCCACCCAGTAGGAGAACCAAACCCTGTAGTCCGTAGCCCAAGCGGAGGACTACAACAATATATGCGGAAAATAATAATATGTAATACAAGTTCCCAAAACCCGATGTCAATGTCATAAGAACCACTAATATAGAA
>JBDJHY010196281.1:0-11719 GCA_039654485.1 Withania somnifera | reverse complement strand
ATACACAAAACTCCAATGCAGCAACCATCTAAGTAAATACCATGAACTACCAAAGAATTCATTAAAAGAAAAGCAATACAAACTAACAATCAAAGGGTGAAGAAAGGCGATAGGGTAAACACAGAAATGTAAAAATCATAACCCAACTGACGCCTCACCCCACCAGTAGGTACATCAAGATAACTACCTATGCAAAAAAACATTTATGACTCCCCACTATATTGGTAGGCAAGTATGGCCTCCTCTTAGGCCTGAAGAGAACAAAAAAACACCAGAGAACACTGCATACCCTCCTTCTTCTCAAGGCTAATAAGGATGGGTCGAATAGGAGATCACACTATATACGTCTCCATCACCGTATACCCCTTCTTTGAAATCCTCTTGATCTGGAATGGTAAGGCCAATGGTAGAAGATTATGGTTGCTCCCCAATAGCTCCATCATGCCCTAGCTCATACTAAATCAATCTAAATCATAGTGTATTGTCAATATCTCTAACCCTCAAGTTCGCATACTTAAGTCCAAATCAGGTACCATATCTCAATCCACAAATATTCACATAACTAGGTGACTAGTAGTAGTAGCATAGTGATAATTAAAATTAGAGTACTAAGTGTATGATAAAATAGTTATGTACCCGCAAGTGGTCATAAATATATATATATATATATATATATATATATAATAGAGATACTTTTAAGTATATCTGATAAACCTCCTATTTTAACTATTCCATTAAGATATTCTACACTTAGAACCAGCCTCGACTCTTCCCAAGTAACCAAGGCTAATAAACATAACTCAAAGAGTAATAGAATATCTTTGCATAAGTTCCATAAGACCCCAATAGGGTATTTGACACCCACCCAATGCCTGCACACAACACAAACATACACCCGATTAGTATAGGAAAATATCTAGATCAGCCAAAGGCCACCAGCTAAACACAGAGGCCATAATGGCATATAACTCTACCCAGGACCCCAACTCCAAGCAGCACAGGTGACAACATAAGGCAAACAATAGGTAACAGGCTCAGCAAAGTACAGAAGTCCATCTATCTACCTAGATTTGGTAGATTTCCTAGAATGCAATCCACAGAAATTCCATGAATTCTTTGTTGGATAAGTCCGACAACTCAATAGAAGTGTGGAATTGAGTTTCTTGTTTGGTGGATCTGATCTATAGTTAGGTTGCAATACATACCAAAAGGTTGAAATAAGGAAAGTTCATAAGTGTATATAACCAACTTACCCTTCTATATAACCTATTCACATTATTCGGGATGCATAGTGAGTTAACCTATGAGCACAGAGGAGTATGGTACCTCTACCCGTCTCATTGTAAAGGTAAGATTTTTCACCCTATAGATGACTCCATCTAAATACAACAGGGACATGTTCGGCTACTTTTTTTTTATCTTGAACAAAGAGTAGCCTTAAGTAATGTAATAGGGGTCGGATCAATAATAATTGCTCTATCTCCCTACTGATTTAAGATCGTAACCTTTTTTATCCCAATTTCCCACTCTTTTTGTGAGGCAAAACTTGACAATACTACACTACACTTCGACACAAGAGGAGAAACTGAGCACTTTGGATCTTCAGATAGGAGTTTGTGGTCTCATTTAAGAGACCTTCAATATAACACATAGTTATTCAATCTAGTCGCATCTGTTGGGTATGTGCTGAGGAGTGAAAATATGTATAGTCAAAAACAAACTAAATCCCCAGATGAATCAGATGCAGAAAAGAAATGGAAAATTGAGATAGCAATACAACTCCAATAAGTGGTTCCTAAGGCATGTAGTCCCGTAAGATGCTCAATGGAGCAGGTCAATAAGAACTATAGACACAAAAATCAAAAGGTAGCCCGTAGGGCACTACCCAATCAAACACTAGGCTGAGGAAGCATAAAGAAATGATAAAGCATAACTAACATGGTAAAAGGGTGATCAAACTTAGGTCCTAAACACACATCTTATACGATCACACTATTAGTACCATAAGTACACACAATTTGAGAGAAAGGAAGCCATAGCATACTAGGGCATTGCGACAAAGCCACAAGCACTAGTCAAAGTACCATAGACTTCTGATGATCTCAAATTAACCCAAAACTAGAAAATTCTTAATCTATAGGTCAAATGAGATGAATGAGACCCATATTTACAAGTCCGAACCCAGGTCAAAAATCAGACCTAAACTAGGTCCGTGGGCTTTGCAGCCTAAATATAAAGCTAAAAATACAAGGACATAAGCCTTTTCTCAGGAACCACACATACTCCAAAAGGGTATCAAACTGGCCAAACAAAGTTTATGTAAAGGAATGAAATTTTTATGTATTTGTACATAGAATGAATGGAGAAAAAAACTTGTAATTGAAGGTAAAAACACCCACAAATGCTTTCCCGAGCTCCAAAAATGAATCCCTAGAAATTTCACCTCAAAACTCCTCTAATTTAAGTTCAAGAGGAAGTTGGGATCAAGAATTTATGAAGAAAGTTAAACAAAATATGGATGGAACTGGTATTTATAAGCCAGCATAGTGACCCTCGTAATCACACCCAGGCCACTGTGATTGTGGTGCTGACCTGGCAGGCTATGCGATCATACCATCCTCCCTAAGATCACAATTGATAGAGATAAGAACCATCGTGATTGTTCTCTTATCCTCTATGATAAAGATGCAAAGGATCCCCACCCTCCTCGATTGCAATCCCCTCTCATAATCATTGTGATCTGCAGAACTAGGCACTTATAGTTTTCTGCAATAGAAAATTCCTAACGATGAACCCTCAGAATTAGTTTGGGGTCCGATTTTGACAAAAAAAATAAGAAAACAGCATAGAAATAACATTCTGGAACTAACAGAACTATAGAAATTGCCAACCGAGTTTGTTTAAGCATAAAGAGCCCCCATACCAAACTAAACCAAAAGAGGCAACATTTCATAAAGTCCACGCAAAGCTTCAAAAATAGTTTGTACACTCTGAAAAACATGTTAATAACCATATCAGCCAAAAATCAACATTCTAGACGTGATGGTAGCATCAAAATTCTTATACATTGCTCTGATCAATAAATCTTGGCTAAATTCAACAGCTAAATCCAAATGAAATGGAGTTCCTCTAACTAAAACAAAACTCTACAAAAAACCTTGGGACATGAACCAATGGATCAACTAGACTAAAGTCCCCATTTTGGAGCTAATAAAACTGTCGGTATTTGATTCTAAGCTCGTTTTCTAAGAAATCACTCTAGAGTTCCACTATTCTAAAGTTAAAACCTCAAAATAGGAAAACTGAGATAAAGCACAATATAAATTTCGGTCCAAAAAGTCATAAATGACCATGAGCAGCTATTTGGAGGCTCTAAATGCTGAAGTCATGTAAAGACACAATAATTTCCCAATAGGGTAATTACAAAATCCACCACTAAAAGGAATTTCATCTTGAAAAGTCAAAAAAAATGAGTGGCACCTAAAGCCTCAAACTAGTGAGGGCATATTAGGCTCGCATACCCCTCCCCATTTCTAAAGTAACCTAATTAATAGATGAAGTACCCAATGAAACTTTTCCATCGGAACCCCTATGGACCCTGGCTAACAAGACACTTCATCACACAGGCAACCAACTACATCTCTACCACCAAACCATAACAAGATGCACCAAACTCACTAAACACAAAAGGCAAAGCCAAGGAATAGAACCACAAATTAATATGAGAGAATACACAGACAATTAAGAGCCTGAAAAACCATTTGATTGGCAAGGCCACACTATCAAAATTTAAGAACCGTTAGGAACCTTGAATATAATGGCTACACATACCTATTGGTGGTTCCTAAAACCATCTGTCCCGCCTATCATGACCATAAACCAAAGATCAAAACTAGACATGACACATAGCACTTTGTACAATAAAACCTATCCACTACTAACGACAAGACTGAAACCTCTCTTAACAAAACATGTGAGCTGATCAGAAATCAACACCCTTCTGAAGTCTACCATGGTAGCCACAATGTCACCAACCGTAATACACACCCACAACCTCAGCTCCCAAGAACTGCACCTCAAAGATCACCATAAATGACCATGAAATCTCGCAACCCATAGACTAGGTCGCTAAAGCAAAGGTTTGTTGCAAAATAGGAAAAAAACTAACTCCAACCACCTACCTAACCCAAGGGAGATCTATCCCCAAAACCTACTTGTCTTGAGTACAAAACCATATTTCACAAAATCATAAGCATCGCCAGACTCAAACCCTTGACTAGCAAAAACCACTACAAAACTGGAACCACAAACCTATACCCAGCAAACCTCTAGCTCCTATAAAATACAATTGTCACAACTTGTAAATCAGGTTGTGATGGCATCTACATCTTACTTGTAGACAAGCCTAGTTATGGTCCAAAGCTAGTAGCGGTGGGCTAGTACCAAGAACCCAAAAGAAAAAGGGAGGAGATAAAGAAGAAAATTTAAAATAGACCACGAAATGCACAACAAATTATAACTCCCCAGAACCATGTATCTTGGCTTTAGAGCATCTATATAAAGAAGGTACAAAATACAACCCATAACGGTGCAAAACCATAAAATAGCCATCTAGGATCTGACTAGGATAACTTTGATACTGGAAGGAAAACTAGTCAGCAGTGACGTCAACTGCTCACCAAAATCTCCTAGAACCACACCAGTTTTCTCGAACAATTGCATCGACTCTGCTGACTCGTACTAGAATCTGCATCATAAAAAGATGTAGAAGTGTAGAATGAGTACCAAAACAACAGATACCCAGTAGGTATCATAGGCCGATGGGGCAACAGTAAGCATAAATAAGGTAAAGAGTGATCATAAGCAAATAGAGTAGAGGCATATAAGGTACAACAACGATGGGGTAACCATAGCAAATACTAGTAGGTATAGGGTAGGATCAGTTATCAATATGTACAATATCAGCTAACAAGTATAAAGGGAAGTCACTATCACTGTTTCATACCTATACCTTAGGTAATAATCAAATCATGACCAAAGGTGACACATACCTGGAGCTCAAATGTAACTAGCATAAGGACGGACCAATATAGAGGTACAGAAACTACCAAAAAGCCAAGCTAACAGAAAACATAGTGGATGTAAAAATAACACCTATGAATGTTAGAAAGGACCAACAAAGTCTACTGGAAATCAAACTAGGTTGGCATCCCATTCTACCCATAAGTACAACAAGCAACCAAGTAACCCAACAGTTGCTTCCCTTAAAAGTCCCGAAGGGTACAAATTAACATGTAAGGATGCAATGCAATGGGGTGCTGGAAAAGTTAATATGTGTCATCATGCTCCCTCTCTAGGGTATTCTTGAATCAAGAGGGACTCGTAGAGGGCTCGAACCATATTTCACTACTCCCTTGTATACCCTTCTCGGTATTGAATGTCATGCCTTAAGCATAGCAACTTATATTGACAGGTATCACAGAGGACTCAAACTCATATGCAAAACCTCATAATCCCCACCAGTAGTATAGTCATCAGGGGAAAAGTGACAAAATGTAGGCTCAGTTCGTATATCATATCCCAGTGGAAACTCAAGTCCAACCATATAGGCAAAAACCCAACTATCGTCCTGTAGGCAATATCTAGAAAAATCACAATAATAGTGAGAAAATAGCCTCAAATGGTGTAAGAAAATAGCTCCAAACTACTCATGGGAGAAATCATAGAAAAATAATAATCTACACGTTAAAATGAATCCAACAATACCCATAATCTAAGATTCTAGCCGGGGTCAAAATCTGAGTCAAAATGGGCCCACAGACTTGGTAACCCGAAACCCAAAATGAAATACACCAACAGGTTCCTTACTATATGGGGAGAAAAACTCCAATGTTTGAGCTTAAAAGAAAAAGAAATAGAAGCTCAAATGCCAAAAGAGAAGGAAATGTTTGGGAAAATTGAGAATTTAATGAAGGAATTTCATGAAATAGGATGTAAAACTTATAAAAAATTGCTTGAAATATGAAGATGAACAAACCATAATGATTTACAAGATCAACACTAAACTCCACTTTAATAATTTAAGGAGAAACCAATAAGTGATAAAAATGGGTCAAATTACCATGAAAGCTAAGAAATTTGAAGAAGATGACTTACCCCAAAAAGAAAAAAACACTTACAATATATTTAGACTTAGTTTTGGAATTTAAAAATGGTAGAAAACACCTTTCAGAACTCATGTAAGTGTTTAGGACTAAGTAAAAAGACCAAAAAGCCCCAAATTACATATTTTAAGCTTTCCTGAAATTGGTCGTACGAAGGTCCATACGGGCAGTACAAGGACCATACAGACCATATAGGTTATTCATGACATCAAATAGGCTACAATTCAAAAAGACTTTCAAAACTTGTTCAGAACCCCATATATGCTAATCATATTGTTTTTTTTTAGTGTAAACGATAAACTCAACGGAATTGATGAAATTGGTATAGGTGGTCGTTTTTCTAAGATATGACCAAATCAACCTTTATGGATAATCAAAATTTTCAATCGAGCACTCAAACGGGACCTACACATCCAGGAACCAAACCAATACTCCACCTAACCTAAACTCGGCACTCTAGAGCTAATGGCTCAGTCGGATTTTCAATATGAGGCTCTGATCATTAAAAAATTTCCAACGTTAAATTTTTAGCTCGCGGCTAACTGTTATCTCCTCAAATGAGATAAAGTCACATCTAAAGCTCTTGGACCCAAACCAAGGGTACACCAAGACCAAAATTCATGTTCTGAGCTAACGAAATTGTCAGAGTTTGATTAGAAGCTCCTTTACTAAGAATATTGACTAAAGTCAATGATTTCAAAAGCTAAAGCTCTAAAACAGGAAAACGGACATAACAATCAAACAAATAACTCGGGAGCCAAGCCATCGGTCCTGATAAGTTATAAATGACTTGGGGACTTTACAGGAAAGCTCCAAGATGTAAGGAAAGAACAAAAATATAAAAAGACCGGGAGGGTTATTACTATATCCACTACTAAAAAAACTTTCATCCCCGAACGTACGAAGAAAGTGGAGGAGGAAAAGTATCAAACTCTAAAATAGGATGATACCGACCATATAGATCCTGCTACCATCTAAAGGGTTCTCAAGTCTAGGGAATACTTCCACAGGATCTCAACTACAGGAAATTCAAAATCACAAAACTAAAAATATCACAAGCTTTCACACAAATGCAAACAGAATACCCCACACACATTTGAAACAATATCACAGTGCCAACCAAAAAAACAACAAGAATGGATGCCCAATAGAAGTCAAAAAATAACAACTAAAGCACATGCCACATCAACAAAGTACAAATTTGGGAATCAATTAAATAAATCACCATCAGTGACCTAAACTCAAAAATCAACACACTATCAGGTAGAATTCCAGCAACACATATAGTAACCTGCCTCGAATGATGAAACCCAAATATCCCAATAACAATCATTACCTTAAACAAGTCCTAAAAAGGTTATTATTTGATCACCAATCTTTCAAAAGTCCAACCTCGATTTGCAGCATAACCTCTAAGTTGATAAGTGAGTTGAGTACCTAGGTTTGACGTAATATAAAGCAACATTGCACAGAAAAAACCCATATCTCGAAGATAACCTGAACCACCCACTTGGTATAAAAGAACTTTGAGCCGATAGGAGTGAAAAACTTACTTAATTAGTCAATTAGAACCAAAAATAGCAACCCATTAATTAGTTAATGGAAAATCAAAAGCCACAAATCCTCGAAAATATGCAAAGCTATTACACAGACTGAAATGACCCAACCTTACTAGTAATATTTGTTGTATACGCTACTCTAATATATCAAAACAAAGAGAGAAGAATGCCTCGGCTCAATGTCCAACCCTCACGCATGCACAAACTAGAGATACTAACCCAAACTAATGATCATATATGATATGATCATATGATGGATGTCCCAAATCTACTAGAACATAAAAATTCCATAAAAGACAATACTGGGATCGACACCCTCGATCCACTACTAAAGAATTATCTACAACAAAACATACCTTTAAAAGATTAGCACAAGTTTCTGCAACCACTTAGCAGATTCCTAAACTGAACCTCAAATTCTCTTAACCCAATGAATATCAAATGATTATGAGGAATGAATATGTGCTTGGTGTCCGAATCCATCTCAATAACTCAAAAATCAAAATATCACTCAGATAGAAGACTAGGAAGGTCGTCCAGGACAACTCAATGATAACATATCCAACACAGAAACCAACGAAGCTAACATCATGTTTAAAAGCTAAATGAGCTCAACACAAATGTAGGACTAACTTTTCTTCCCTAATGCAAAAGAGGATCCCAATTGGTGCATGGCTAAAGAACTCTGCCACGCTACCAAGAGAACATCTGGAATAGTTAAAGTAATGGTCCTGGCACAACAGTCTAGAACTACACGAGAGAGAGGGTAACCCGACCATGCCCGAAATCACCACAATCTAATCAAAACTATCAAGAATATCACAGCCATAGAATCAAGCTCCTTAACAACTACGAAATAGGATCCAATGGCATAATCCACTACTAAGATATAAAGTACCAAGGTAGCAACAAATAACCACACAGATAATAGCTCAAAATCCAATCTCAACAAGGAGTAAAACAATTAAACATATACAGAGAAGCACTAAGAATAAAAGCCAAATAAAGCCAAAAATTGTCTAATAATAAACTAAAAATCAAACCTGAGGTCGCAGAAATTGAGGCCTACGTATATGCTATAGCTGGAAAAATATAAAATTGAAAAAGAATACCACTTGAAAGTCAGACATGCTGACTATTTGACCCATCATGCTGAGCACCACCTCTGACCGATGGCGATACTTCCTCATGAGGGTTCTAAACTAGATGGACTGATGGTTAAGCTAGTCTATGTTGGGTCAATTTACAAAATATGACCAGGAGCCCCACACTCAAAGCACAACCAACCCTAGGGGAAATCCCTACAGTAGTGATCGAAGGAACCACACACTAAGCATAACCCTAGCCGCCAATGCTGACAAAGACCCAATTTTTTCAATCATGATGGCACCTACTAAACCACTAGTAGGAGAACCAAACCCTGTAGTCCAAAGCCAAAGCAGAGGACTGCTATATCAAATGCAGAAGTATATCAATAGACAGAAGATAATAAGTGTGAAAGTTTTAAAAAATTAAATAAATACCCCAAAACCCAGTATCAGTGTCAAACGAACCACTAGGTACAGAAACGATAATCTGAAATAGGTCTAATACAACTATATCCCCGAAATAGATGAAGACCAAATAGTAATGTAAATCTGAAGAGAAGCATGTGAAAGAAGGACGTTAAGCTCACCCTAAATCTCTGAAGTAAGATGTAATTGCATAAAGCACTAGCAGTAATCATGAATGAGAACCTGTACTCGGATCTGCACATGTATAAGTGTAGTATGAGTACAAGCTTCCGAAACAACCCATACCCAGTAGGCTTCACTAGGCATATAACAATAATAAAAGCAGTAAATAACAGAGTATAATACAAGGTCACAGAAGAAAATAGCAAAATAGGGAAATCTATCTACGTAATTAAGAATCAAATACCAAATAGACACATATCGCCAGCTAATCACATACCAGGAATCCTGAAGGAAAACATACCCCAAATCCTTGCAACAATATATGTGAATAATAACTCAATAAATAAGGAGTCAAGTGAAGAAAGGAGTAGAGCATAGATGGTATATCGATAACCTTAAATGAAGGAGTAAATGGCTCCACAATGGTATAAGGCACAAAATTCCACATAACCAGAAGCAATGATTAACTAGCAATGACAACTAAGTAGTAGTAGGAATAATAAAGTAAAACAGATAAAAGATGACAAGTCCCCCAAAAAGAAATCCAGCGTATACAAAAAAAACACTTTCACTATAGGCCTTACATCTCAGCCAGGGTACACTGAAGAAAACAAGTGCAGAAAGTAAACATAAGTCATGAAGTAAACATCCTGTGTAAGCATCTCCTCCGGTACCCGTAGGTCTAGCAGGTAGAACCCATGAAAGACTAATCTAAATATTCTTGACGTATATATATATATCCCCGTACTCCATATACCCTCCCTCTGCGTTGCATGGAATCCCAAAGGTAGGTCTATGGGGGTGGTCACCACATATAATTCTAACATTATCATAACCTCACATCCCAAATCACAAGCCTTAAGGGTCTTAATAGTCTGGCATCTCATGCCTAATATCAATAGCATCGTCAAGCCCTTCTCGATAATTCAAGGCATACAATTCCATAATGTATAATTATATCACCAATATCCTCAATAACTCGGGTATTATGTATCCAAAACCATTAGTGCCATAAGTGTAAAAAAGGTGTACTCACTACCGTATGAATTACGGACTCAAGTCCCAACAGCTGTACTCACTGTCGATTTAGATCGGACTCAAGTGCCAGCATTAATTAGTCAAATGATATTTCCCCAATGCTAGGAGGTAAAGCCTGGGCTAAAACAAGTAAAAACAATAATATTACCGGGTGATTGATACCATGTTGAGTCTAAAATAGTAAAAGATAATTACTTATATTATTATCAAGTATTCCACTTCCTCAACTCATTTCATTAATCATCATTGTTACCAACAATCAGTTCCTAGCCTTAGCGGCTTAAATCATGTGGTGATACTGACCTAGCCCCAATGCACTCTCATCGGAGCCACAGGCCCAACCTCTCGTGTCATGAATGCAATACATCAACAAGTATATAAACATATATGATCATGTATTATCAATATCCTTTGCCCTATACAGGTATTTCTAGCCAATTTCTAAGTCACGGACACAATATTAATCGAATGTCAAATATAAATATCAACATGGAACGGAAAAAATAAAGCCACAAGGTCATTATATCCACCTATATATATATAAATCAAGGATGATATTTAGTACGGTTATTAAAGTTATAAACCCATAGATTGCCCCACGGAGCCTACCTGTCGTCCGACGATAATACATTGCAAATCCAAGAATCTTACTCCGACTGACGTCAAATAGTCTCCAAATGATCTGAAACTTGCATCAAAGTATTCTATATGTTAATACGAGTCTAACTGTGTATTTTATGCTAAGTTCTGGACTAGACCTAAAATCGAACCTAAAACGAGCTAGCGGGGCCCGCTCGCACAAACTGAAAATAAACTTTACTATGAGGTATCCAATTTCATTAGGAACTTGTGCTCTAAAATTGAGTATAATTCAAGTGTGAGAAGGGCTTCAAAACATATCCGGATGGATTTTACCCTTACGGGGTCAAAGTTTCAATCTTTACGAATTTAACGTTAGAATTTCGATGTAATAACAATCCTAGGAGCAATGTATATTCAATTAACAAAGAATTACTCAAAAATAAAAGGATTATGGGATGATTTCATCTATATCAACTTTGGTTCCATTAAGGGTGGAAAACTAAGAAGTTTAAGAAGAAGAAGGGAGAAAACTTACCCAAAATTGTGTGGAATCGGTGGGGAATGATGTGAGAACTTTCCTTGATCTTGGAATGTTGTTTGGGGAAGGGTTATTGCTAAAAAATAGGTTGGAATGAAGTATGGTTGCTGAAATAAGGATTGGGGTCGTGCAGGAAATTTATATGCTGCCAGTTACAGGTCA
>JBDJHY010196272.1:0-11720 GCA_039654485.1 Withania somnifera | reverse complement strand
TCACACAAAATTGATAATATAATAGAAAAGTAAGAAAATGACATAGATAAGATAATTCTTTCTAGCACACAAGCGGCCTAACAAGAAGAACAACTAAACATGCCCCCACATGGGCGAACAAAAAAAGTGCTTAAAATAAAACATGCCCCTACACGGGTGGAAGAAACACGTACTTAAAATAAAGTATTCCCCACACGGTCAAAAGAAACCATTACTAAATAAAACAACTAAAAAAGGCAGTTATGGAACATCCTCATACGGGCCCCAATAGCATCCGTTTTCAATTTTCCCTCTACGGGCTCTCAAACTTCAATAATCAAGACAGCAGTTGATCACATTAGCAAGAGAGAGAGAGAGATCACAAAAACTTTATGTTCCACTTTAGCAGTTATTGCAAAGACAGTAACCCCGCCCCCCAAAAAATTGATAACATTGTCCCCAATGCAACCAAAATAGTAGGAGAAGAGGTTAGAACACCCTGTAGAAATTACTATAGCGGAGGGTGACTAGAAGGACTGAAGAGGCTATTAGTGAAATCGTCTTCAAAGTCCTGGGCTCCTGGGGGTGGTGCATGTGAGCTAGATGAGGCTATCACTTGTCTGTTTCGCTCATCTAGTAGTAAGCGTTGCCTGGCTATCTCAATCTGCTATTTTTCAGTCAGGGCATCCTCAACACCATGGGGATCCTCCATACCTGCGTTATCCTTCTCATTGACCGGTATTTCAGCGGTACCTGTAAGAGTTTCATCCATTAGGTTATCTAAATCAAAGGTGAAATTCAAGCCCTGAGTTTTCTTGAGGGTGATCATGTCCTTCTTAAAGACAGACACCTCTCGTTCCAGTACTTTTACTTAAGCGCCCAACTTGGACACTTAATTTCTAAAAGGGAGTACTGCTTTGTCAACTGCTTTTTGGATTATTTTAGGTAGCCTTTCCATCAGTTGGGAGAGTTGAAGATGATTGGCTCCACAAACTCATCCCGTGGTATAGGAGGTTGGGTTGGTGGAACTACAAGCTGGACAATAGAATAGTGGTTGGACTTGTGGTGGCAGTGGCTGGCTGTTGTGATGGGTGGTGTCGGTGACAGGCTCTACATCTGTCTTGGAGTCCAGGAAATAGAATCCTCATCAGTATTTTCTTTCAAAATAGAAGGACTCTCTATACTTGTGCGATATTTTTAGAAATTGGGTTCTCTTTATTTCGACTGGATTCTAGGACAATCATGGAATTAACAGTCATGATTCTATCTAGTCCTCGAATGAAAGGCATAGAGGCGTTGTTGCACAAATAGAAATCATCAATGGGAAAGAGTACCTGTGCTTTTGTTGGTGAGTCCTAATGTTGATCTCCTTTGCGGTGATTTCGCCTACATGGATGGGCACACTAGTCATGCTCAAAGAAATAAAGACACACTTAAGGATAGAGGGATTGTTTTTATTAGAATTCGGCCTCAGCCTTGAGAAAATAAAGATAAGCTAGTGTTTGGCCTCGATTTTTAGATCACTCTTATATATTTCCCCCTTGGAGGTTTCCCACAAAGGCTCGCCCTTGGCAATAATACTGGCAACCCACCTGTATTAATCCTTAGCATTTGCTACCTTTGCCTGGTATTGGTGTTCTTGGGCTGATCGTTTCCAAATAGGATGTTGTTGATGGCTTCAGGAGAACAGTCCACCTCTGATTCTCTGATTAACACACTTGATTGAGGAGAATACTTTGGGGTCTTTTGTTCGATGCATTGAGCCTTATAGGCTGCATAGAATTCTTGAACTAATTTTAGAGCATATTTTGTATCTGTCTCAGTGAATATCTCCCAATTGTGCTCCCTCAATTGGCATTCAATGTCAGGGAAAAGTCCTTGGACTCTCTTTAAATCAAAGCATTGCTCTTCATTGAATCCGTTGTCAAGACTGTCGCGGTATATCTTTTCCATACTGCGAACCCCAAAATGGATCACATTATTTAAAGGCTATTGATCATCGTTTGTTGGACACTTGCCTTTACACTTTGTGTGGCTCTAGATGGGTTTCTCCTTGGGAGGTTCCATATTTGCAAAATCATGTTAGATAGGGCTATACTAACACCCAACCCATGAAAAAGTAGTGTAAGTGACTTGGGATGGTCGGGGTACCGGCACCTCAATTTGCGACTCACACAAATGATTGTACAACCGTAAAATGTGATGTGTGAATCGCACATTGAAGCTGAACAATGTACTACTTCAATGTGCAAATTGCACAATTACTTGTACGATTACATAATGAAGTGTGTGAATCGCACATTAAAGCTGCACAATGTACTACTTTAATGTGCAAATCTCATAACTAATTGTGCGACTGCATAATTTGATGTGCAAATTGTACATTGAAACCGCACAAAATGTTTCTCCAATGTGTGATCTACACACCTAGTATTTCGCCATAAAATTCTTTAGGTTTTCTTAATTAGCAAGGGTTTACTTAAAGTATTAATAGAATATTTAATTAGCAGGGGCCCACTAACGGATTAGTACACGTGAGACAACAGGTCATGTCAATTTATTTAAACCATTCAAAGTTTGTTCCCAAGATTTTTTTCTTCTTTCTTTTATCATGCTCTCATTATTTCCAAGTGTCCGTTGCTACCTTTAGCCGTCATTATGTACAAATTTCAAGGGATTACTTCAGACTTCATCCCTCCCCTCATAACATGAGGAATAAGGCCATATGTGGTGCCACAATGAATAAGGGTGGCGGGCATTGGAACTTGAGTGTGTCTAAGTAAATTTAACACATGAAGTAAGACAATGTAGAGTAGGAAACTTACTTGTGAGAGGCTTAGAGTTGGACTTGCACTGTAGTAGTAAAAATATACAAAATCTGATGCAATTGATGAGAGTGAAAATGTAGGGGTGAATGTGTGTGCAAATAGGGTTAAAAGGTTGTAAAAGAAAAGTAACTGCTATGGGCAATTAATGGGGGTAACTGCACAGGATGGTAGTGGGAGCGGGTTAGGTCTATTTTAATGGGGTGACCTTGGTTACATGAGTGGCATTTGTGCGAATTGCACAATTAACTGTGCTACCACAAAATCGATTGTGCAAATTGCACAATTTTCTACTGAGCCGCACAACTCTTTGGTTGATTGTGCGATTCGCACATCCAATTGTGTGATCACACAATTTGACGTGGAACCACATAATTGATCCTTTAAAACCATATAACTATCTGTTCAATTGTGTGAATTGCACATTAAATTTTATGACCGTAAAAATTAGTGTGAAGCCGCACAACTCAACAACATAATTTGAGTTCTAGTTACTGGAACATTGTGTGATTCACACATTGCATTGTGTGACCGCACAATGCATTGTGCGACTCGCAAAATTTCTGCCTTATGCTCGGCTAGCTTCAGTCATGCTTTTCTCTTCAACTTTTGATCCTCCCACTGCACCTATGCTCTGCCAAAACACAATTGTAAGATCAAAACAAGAATATCAAAAACAAAACACTTGGGTTGCCTCCCAAGAAGTGCCTTAGTTAACATCGGGGCATGATGTGGACAAGGGTTTCTAAGTTCCATCGAGGAAGATGACCTCGATTCTCTTCACTTTCCTTTCACTGTCGAAGTAGTGCTTCACCCATAAGGGAACCGACCATTTAGACTTAAGCTTACCCGAAAATAACCTCAACCTTGAGTTGAACAGAAGCACCAAATCACCCACTCTGAAATCCTACTGCAAAATTTTAGAGTCATGACATTTTTCATGCGGTCCTTGTAAAGTCTTGCACTTTCGTAGGCTCTCATATAGAACTCATCAAGCTCGTTGAGCTGGTCGACCCTTGATCTAGAGGCTACTTCCCAATCGAGGTTCAATCTCTTTAATGCCCATAAGGCTTTGTTTTCAAGTTCTAATGGAAGGTGACATGCCTTCCCAAAAACAAGTTGATAGGGTGACATGACAATTGGAGATTTGAATGTCGTCCTATATGCCCACAGGGCATCGTCAAGCTTTGCCACCTAGTTAGTTCAGTTAGCATTCACTATCTTGGCCAGGATCATTTTGATTTCGTGGTTTGATTTTAAATTGGTCCTTGTCTGCGGGTGATATGGGGTTGCTAACCGATGTTTAATCCCATATTTTATAAGCAACCCATTGAAAAGATGATTATAAAAATAAGTCCCTCTGTCACTGATGATCGCTTGGGGGTTCCCGAAATGAGTGAAATATGTTTCTTGATAAAGCGAGTCACAATTCTACTTTCATTGTTTAGTAGGGAAATTGCTTCAACCCACTTAGAGACGTAGTCCACCACCACTAGAATGTATGTTTGGCCATATGAGCTCACAAATAGGCCCATGAAATCAGTGCCCCACAAATCAAACAATTTTATTTCCTCAATTTGTGACAATGGCAACTCATGTTTCCTAAAAATGCCCCCTTGCCTTTGGCATTGGTCACAGCTCTTCACAAAATGATGTGTTTCATGATGCAACCTCGGACAATAATAGCCACATTGGAGCACCTTGGCTGCTTTCCACACATTATTATGATGCCCCCTACCAGCGATGCATGGCAGGCTTCTAAAATGGGAGCCATCTTACTTTTTGATACACATATTCGATATACACCATTGATACAAGTTTTGAACAGGTATGGATCATCCCAGAAATAGATTCTCACCTCATGAAGGAATTCTTACGCTGATGATAGGTTAGACCGTCTGGCAAGGTACCGCAAGCAAGGTAGTTCACTAGGTCAACATACCATGGACTTATACTCTCTCCCAGTGCCATAATATGTTCATCAGGGAGTGCCTCAGCAATTGTTGCCTCTTCTTCCATATTCTCTCCTACTTCAAGTCATGATAGATGATCTGCCACTTGGTTTTTGCAGCCCCTATGATCTCTGACCATAAAATCAAATTCTTGCAACAAAAGCACCTAGATAATTAATAGAGGTTTGGCGTCGCACCAACCCACTTGCGTCGCACATCAACTCAAAGGGTTGTGACCAATCAGGTGTAATGATTATGGGGGCAGTGGTTAACTTCTACTTTATGAACTAAAAAGCCTTTAACCGATAAAAACCTGCATGCCCAAGAAAACTACGAACCCCCTTAACAGACATGGGGGTGGAAGCTTTGCAATCACTTCAATCTTGGCTTTGTCCACTTGAATTCCTTTCTTCAATATTTTATATCCCAAGACAATTCCCTCTTTCACCATAAAGTGGCACTTTCCCAGTTCAACACAAGGTTGGTTTCTTCACATCGTTTCAATACCACAGATAAGTGTTTCAAGCATTGATCAAACAAATCCCCTACTATGGAGAAGTCATCCATGAATATTTCGATGGACTCTTCTACCATGTCTAAGAATATCGCTAACATGCATCCTTGAAATATAGTTGGGGTGTTGCAAGACCGAAGGGCATTCTTTTGAAAGCAACGGTGCCATATGGACATGTTAATGTTGTCTTTTCTTGATCTTATAGATCTATAGAGATTTGGTTGTAGCCAGAACATCCATCGAGGAAGTAATACTATGCTTTCCCCACTAGAAGATCTAACATTTAATCCATGAATGAATTCAACTTTCAATAGTCCATACAAACCTGCCAACCTGTTACTGGTCTTGTTGTAATTAGTTCATCCTTGGCATTTTCCACCACTGTGATCCCTCCTCTTTTAGAACAAATTGCACTGGACTAAACCATTTGCTATCTGATATTAGATAAACAACCCTTGCGTCCAACCATTTAATGATTTCCTTCTTAAAAACTTCTTGCATAGGCGGGCTGAGTCATTATTAGTGCTCAATGAAAGGTGATCACACCTCTTCAAGATGAATTTTATGAGTGCATATTCCCAGTGGTATACCAATTATGTCTGTAATAAACCATCCAATCACATGAATATCTTTGTTCAAAACTGAGAGTAGTGCTTCCACTTGATGGCTAGCTAACTTGGCAGACACTATCACCGGAAGGGACCCATGTTCTCCTAAACTTATACTAAAAGTGCAGTGGCAACGACTTCATTTCCAACATTGGTGGCTCCAGGATGGATGGTTTGGATGGTGGAGAGTCTCTATTTTCCAAGTTAAGGTCTAGCTTTTTAGGATTTCTAGAATATGACCCTCTACACATTAGGGCTGCTACTATCTCATCAAAACCTCTATTATCCATGCTCTTGCTTGCACAACATGGCAGCTAGGCTTTCCCCATAACTTTCTATCTTTGTTGAGTGTGATACAGCTTCATCAATACAATTTACCATTGATATTTTGTGCCAATCATTAGTTTGTTTCATTGACTTGCATACGTCAAATATTGCCCGTTCATTATTTACTCTAAACTTCAATTCTCTAAACTCTATCATGGTTATCATTCCAAGCTTGACTCCCATACCTTGGTTTGGGTTTGGAACGCCCCGCTTGTACAGCCACAAAATAAGCATCTTCCTCGCCGGCCAATTCACTATCTTCCTCATGATATTGACTAGGTCCATTATAGGAGGAAACTGCTTTTACATTCTTTGTAACTGAGCCCATCACATGCTTGGTGAGTAGATCTACTTATTTGATCAATTTGTCCATGCTTTCTTCCCTCTCTTCATCTCTACGTCTTTGCTCACTAGAGTTTTTAGAGGAGGGAGCCCCCATGACCACCTCGACTTTTCTTGTGTGTCAAGCTTGGTTAGTTTTGGTCATCCTATAAAGTAGACCCCGCACAATGCCGAATGATTGGTCCATGAATGAACCTCCTGCTATGTTTTTGGTAATGGCTTTGTTAGTGAAATTCAGGGCTCGGTATAAGCTTTGAAATAGAACCTTATTGGACAACCCATGAGAGGGGCATTGGTTCAAAAACTTTTTGTACCTCATCCATACTTCATGTAATTCCTCCCCTTTTTGCTGACGGAAGAGTATCAACTCATCGTACAGTTGCAACATCGTTGCAGGTGGGAAGAAAATCTCTAAGATGGCTTCCATTAGTTCATTTCAAGAGGTAATTGATCCCTCTAGCAACTCTTCTAACCATATGGTGGCTTCCCCAATAAGTGAGAATGGGAAAAGTCTGAGCAGAATGGATTCTTGAGAGATGTTGGCAATAATGTATGGTTGGCACTGACACGGTTTGGATCCTCATGAGGTGTCTTGCTGAATGAGCCTTTCATTTGTAACAAGTGCAGCATGGTACTCGTGATTTGAAAGGCGGCATTACCTTCCTGCGGAGGCAGGCTAATGGCACTTGTAGTGTGGCCAAGAATAACCCCATCATCATCGGTATAGCCTCAATACGAGGCTTAACTTCCTTGATTACCATCATTCATTTTTGGTCTCTCAATGGATAAAAACAACAAACAATTGTAACTTATAAAAAGTGCAAAACAAGAATAAATCTAAATACTAGAATTGAGGAAATCTAAAATTTTATTCCCCGACAACAGCGCCATTTTTGATAATATCCAAGTGTACTTCACGTTTTAGAGATGTCACGATTGTTATGCGTAAAATTATCTAACTTACAGTCGGGGTTGAATCCACAGGGAAACAGAGTTATAGATTTAGCCCACAAGTGTTGAGAGTCATTCTCATTTGCCAATTTATACCTATGCAATATATTTACAAAACCTAAATAGGGGATTTCATCATCATAAGTGGTTCGGGTATTCCAATATAAAAATTCTAAAATCAATTGAATGCTAGTTTAATTGCATAAAATATCAAGGAAAAAGAGCTCTCAGGGGTGTGCTGCTATAGGGCCTAGATGTGCATTGGATACTCTTTACTAGCTTTTTTTTTAACAAGAGTCATGGATAGATGAGGTTTACACTTGAGATGTATTATTTTGACCTACAACTCTACTATGTTAGAGTTTTATCAAACCACGATGCATGTCTTTAGAAGAACCACCTCTAAATCTCAAGTTTTAGTGTTAATCATTACATGAAATGAAAATTTCAAGTTCTTGCTTCTATTTCCTCCTACAAGTTCCTCTCATTCTTTCGCATGTAATGAAGGAAACAAGGTGTTTGGGGTTTGCAACCTCCAAACTAACATGCAAACAAGAGGTAAATAAAATATCCATAACCAAAGTTGAGGTTAGAAGCTAAAGTTGAGTGTCCAAGCACCCTTAAGCTCCCATCAATACACACCTCTAAGAGATAAAGGATTAGCTACTCATATCCATAAAGTGAGAATAAATACCCATGTTTTCAATCTCATGCTCTGCCATTAATGCTCAATTTCCATCTAAAAAACTTAAAATACCACTAATAAATACAAGGAGTGAAATCAAATTTATCACCAAGACTTACCACAACACTAGGGTTTTCTTCTTTTCTTTCAAAGAGTCAACAACAACCCTCTACATCATTTAGAAAAGCTGTATATATATGCCTTACATAATATCAAAAACTAAAAAGACATTTTTCCCCTTGATGTGCGATATGTGAATCACATAATACATTGTGCGGTTGCACAATACATTGTGCGTTCGTACAACTGATTGTATGATTCGTACAATTAAACCACCCAACTAGAAAAACAAATGTTCGTCTCCATTGTGTGGTTCCCTTTTGATTTGTGCGGTCAAGCAACCTATTGTGCGATTCTCACAATTGAGCTGCACAACTAATCAGTCTATTGTGTGGTTAAATTGTGCGGTTTCAACTCAATTTTATGGTTCTCCTCTAATTTGTGAGGTTCCATCCTCGATTATGTTGTTCACACAATATCGTCAGTGGCTCGATATTTCTCTTGATGGCACTGGGTCCTTATGGAGAACATGTTCTCTCATTCGTTGGCATTTTTTATCTCTTATTTTCTCCAAATCCTTGTGGCCTCATTGTTCCTGCAATTTTTACACTTAGGCAACTCATTCGGACTAAACTTATCATCAACACGCTCTTTATGAACAATATTTTATGATTAAGGATGAGATAAGTTGGTATTCCACCAGCTTATCAGTCGATATTGTAGATCATATCTCGAGTCGAGATTCAAGATTAAAATTTAGGGTCGGATCTCGCGGATTTTATAGTAAGGTTTTGGGTTGGGAGTTAGGTAGGGTCTCTATCGAGATTTGGGGATTTGGGTCATTTTTTATGTTGAGAGTTAGGGTCGGGTCTCGGATCAAGATTTAAGGTTGAATCTCGAATCGAGATATGTAATCTTGTCTCGGGTCAAAATTTAGGGTCGGTATTTAGGATCGGGTATCCGATTAGGACTTGAGTTTGAATTTCAAGGTTGAGATTTGGGGTTAGGTCTCATGTCAAGATTCAGGGTCGAGTCTGGGGTCTGAATTTGGGGTTAAAACTTGCATTAGGATTGTTGGGTATTGGTTTGTGATTTGTGGTGGGTTTTTAAGTTGGGATTTGTAGTCATTTCCGAGGTCATAATTCGAGGTCGGGTCTCTAGTCAAAATTTGAGGTTACGTCAAGAGTCAAGATTCAAGGTTGGGTCTCCGATTAGGATTCAGGATCGAATATCAAATTGAGATTCAATATTGGGACCCTACCTCGAATCTCGACCCTCAATCGACCTAAGATCGAACGCAATTTGAACTTTGGACCTAACCCTAAATATTGACTCGAGACCCGACCCTAAATCTCAACTGAGGACCTAAACCCAAATATCGACCCAAGACCCAACCCTAATATCCACCCAGTATCTGACCCCAAATTACTAACCGAGACATAATACCAAATACCAACCCAATACCCAACTTTAAGTTTCGATTGAAGACTCGAACCCAAGTCTTGATCTAAGTTGCGAAGATAAATCTCGACCAAAGAATCAACCTTGAGACCTGACCTCAAAATTTGATTTGGGACCCGAGAAAAATCCCAACCTAGGATCCGATCCCAAGATCCGACCTTGAATCCCGACACAAGATCCGACCCCGAATATCGAATCGAGATTCGACCCCGTATCACGACCTCAATTCTCGACCCAAATATGAACCTAAACTCGAGACCCAACCTTGATTACTAATTCAAGATTCGACCTTGACTATCGACCTGAGACCCAACCCAACACTCGACACCAAATTTTGAAAACCAATTTTGATTCCTAATCTAAATTTAATGCTCGATCTTGGACCATACCTCAACTCTAGATCTGAGACCTGGCCTAGATTCTCGATCGAGACCTGACTCCCAATTCTCAATTCGAGACATAACCCTGACTCCTGGTCCTAACTCTAGACCTGACGCCATTTCTCGACTCTGATATTCTTATTTAGATGATTTTTCTGGTGCAAGTTTTTTTCATCTATTTCAATTACTGTCATAATAAGAACTCATGTTCTAACTATTGAAATTCTTTTTGAAAGTACAACGTATAGTTGTCCAACTAAAAAATATGTATGAAAAATACAATATAATATTATAAAATTATTTTGACTTTATATTTTAGTTTTTCGTCATTGTTGAATATAAACATACTGGATATGTTCGACGAATTTGAAAGAATGTTCTTCATTTGTAAAGGGAGAAAGTTGAATTTTGAGAATGAATATATGCTTATTAGCGGGTTGACCCATTATACTTGTGACATTATTATTGAATTCATTTCAAATCATTCTTGCACCATTACATATGCTTATTAGCGGGTTGACCCATTATAATTGAATTCATTCAAATTATTTTTGCACCATTGCATATTCAATTTGAGGATCTAAACTTTTAAATAGCATTATAAAATAACATATTTAAGAGAAGAAAAATATATGTAATTATTTCATCCTGCATGTAAACACATAACTATATACATATGTATAAATCTTTTCTTAGGTCTGGCTTGACCTTGCTTTTCCGTACCACTTGTCATCATCTTCGTACCCCAACTTTTTCAATCAATTTAGAATAGAATCATCTCTAGTATTTATATCTTTGTGGGAAAGGCTCATGCCTCTGCTTTAGAGGCGCAATCAGGGATTTCTCTCAAAGGGTGTTTCGTTATAACGAATGGGTGCATCAATTTGATTGTTCCATATTAATAATATTTTTTTATGAATAAACATATAATTTTTTTAAAAATCAAACTAAAAATTACTAAGCTTTTACTCTTTTCCCTTTAATTTACACGTTTGACGTTTACAATTAAATACTTTTTAGATAATAGTTAACAAGTTTGTTACTAAATTTTAAACTAATATTGCTTATTAAAATAATCCTTAATTACTAAACTTTTTTTTCTTCGATCTTTAATGTTGTAGGCTTCTAATTAAGGATTATTTTAATAATTAATTATAATTTAGAATTAAGTGACAAACTTATTAACTATTGTCTAAAAAATAATTATTTGATCTTGTATTAGAATTAAGCGTGTTTTGAGCTCCTTCAAAAAAGGTTTAATAGGAATGCAAGTGCTAATGTAATGACGTATTTTTGACTTTTATCATAAGATTATATTTTTCTCCTTTCTGACAGTTGCTCCAAGATATATTTTTTTAGCTTATGGGTTGGTTTTGAAATCGGAGCTAAAAGTATTAAGCTTTGAGAAATTTTGAGTTTTGAAAACTTTTAAGTTGAAATAGTTAACTTTTGTCAATATTTTGGAGTTTTGAATCTCGGAATGAAATTCAGTCTGTTCCATTAGCTTTGGACTGTGAAATTTGGTCTAGGAGGACCTTCATTTTTAGTTTTAGACTTTTCGTGGTGGTTTTAGCCCATTTGACGAGATAACGTGGAACTTTAAGGCCAAAGTTTAACTTTGTTCAATATTTGATGA
>JBDJHY010196252.1:0-11720 GCA_039654485.1 Withania somnifera | reverse complement strand
TTGAAGTGGCAAAGGCCTATGCTACAGTAAGCAAAAAAGTAGGTTGAGGTTACGAAGTCACTTAGTCGAACAATGATAGTAGTGGTTGATTTTGATTTGAGGATCTTACGTGGTGGAGCACTGCTGTAAAAAGAGCTTTTATTGAAACCCTAGTTTCTTGATTGAAGAGAAATTTGGATAAGAACCTTTAATTTAATGATGAGGAATTTATAGTGTTTGGGTATTTATAATGACCCATGAAAAATCCAAATCAGGGATTGGGTAAATAAGAGTAAGAAACTTACAAAATAACACTTTATTAAATGGATTGAAAATCTAACGGACTCACCTCATGAGGCACTCCACGATTCGTTAGGTGTCACTCCATGGCTCGTGGACTGAATCGTGGAATAGCTTTTGATACTATAAATGGCCCTCTAGTCTATAATTCATACCACCAGTCATGGTATCCCACTCAACGAGTCGTGGAGTTGTTTATGCGAAAGGGGATGAGATTTCAATAACTCAGAGGGCATAGTATGATTGGCAGTACGATCCTTGAAGTTCACATCAATACTAGACATGGTATCCTAAAACTCATCTGAAATACTTGAAGTTCAGGCATCAAGTCCATGAGTCATTCGACACTCATGGAGTGCTACTGTATTGTGAACCATGTGAAGATCAACTCGGAGAATTTTTCAGTTTTATTAAGTTTCATAACAAGTTCAAAAGTATGAATAAATTATGGAACATTACAATATTTCCACCTTGAGAACATGTGTTGAATGAAAAATTCAGCTCAGGAAAAGCAACAATATGCTGACAGAAAGGACGAAAACAACTCAAAATGCTTCAATGACCTATCAACTATGATTACAATTCAAACTCAACTAATAGAAATGTATACTAAAACAACTTACATCAACAACAAAATGCATCAAAAAGCACACTAATACAAAAATTAGGACTCATGCACTACTATCTCAACAATCATCAACTCTAATCAACTCATGTATATACACTCAATGGAATCATGAAATTCTATGGGCTACATGCTCATGAACTGATAGGGATAAAATTTGAATGGAGAGGTTATTACCTCAAGATGGAATAGAACTCAATGGTAGTAAATGCGGATATCTACTCATCATGTCAACCTATGTTTCGAATGTAGCTCTCTCAACTCACCGATTCCTGTAAAGAACATTGCTACTTCTTTGTTCCTTGGTCTGTGATTTGAACAAGGACCTCCTCGTAGATCAAACTATCATGGATGTTGATATAATCAAATGGAACTATCAAACGTGTATAACTCATGCATTTCCTCAACAAGGAAATATGGAAAAGCAAGGGAACCGTTGCTAACTATATTATAAGATATAATTGATAGGCAACATTGCCTGCCTTCTTCACAATCTGATAAGGTCCAATATACCTTGGACTCAATTACCCTTCTTCCCAAATATCATGACTCCCTTTATTGGAGACACCTTCAGAAATACCCAATAATCTATATCAAACTCTAACTCTCTTCTTCCAGCATCTGTATAGGACCTGTCTACTTTGAGTTGCCTTTAATCTCTTTTGATCTGTATAGATTTTTATCTACTCTGAGTTTCCTTCAATATCTCTCATATAATTTTACATTTCTTTATATCATCAAGAACAAAGTTTGTCCCTACTAAAGCTTCCTCACCAATATTGAGCCAAAAAATCATAAACATATACCGTCTATCATACTATGCCTCAAATGAAGCTATCTGAATATTCGAGTGATAGTTGTTGTTGTATGAAAACTTAGTCAAAGGTAGGTTCTCAACCACTTACCCTTGAAATATATTGCACATTCCCTCAGGATATCCTATAAAGTTTATGTAGCCCTCTATACCTGACTATATATCTACAGATGAAAAGTAATGCTTAAATGAACTTGGACATCAAGACCCTCTAAAATTATCTCAAAAATTAAGATATAAAATGTAGACTTCTATCAAAAATTATAGTCAAAGGTACACTTTGTTTCCTGATAATCTGCTACAAATAGACTCTACCGTATGTTTAACTGAAAAACTGGTATAAAAGGTAAGAAGTAAGCAGGCTTATTCTTTCGGTCTACTATAACCCATATGGATTAATATCTCTAGGCTAATGGTAAACCAATGATAAAGTCCATAGTAATCACTTCCCACTTCCATATTGGAATCTCAAACTGTTACATCTCACCTACTGGTTTCTAGTGCTCTACCTTCACTTTTTGATAATTTGGGCACTTAGCCACAAAAGGCTATGTCCCGCTTCATACCTTCCCACAAATACACCTCTCTCATATATCTATACATCTTTTTAGCTCCAGTATAAACACAATGACGGGAAATATGAGCCTCTGACATAATCCTCTCTTTCAACCTGTCAATTTCCGAAACACACAAGCGATATTAATAATGAATAACTCCATCTCCCCCTTTTGAGAAAACCTACACTTTCTGCTTCTGGACTGCATCTTTAAACTGAACAAAAACTGGATCACTATCTAGCTTCTCCTTCACCTCATTAACAAGAGATGATCCAGAAGCATTCAAAATAAGCATATACGACGATCTTCTAAGCCAACCAATCAAGCACCAAAGTGTACAAGCCTATGCAGCTCTCTAGAAAACTCTCTCTTATCTTTATCAACATGGGACAAGCTACCCATGAACAACCTGCTAAGAACATCAGCCACTACATTGGCCTTTCCCCGATGATACATTGTAATCATGTCATAATCCTTTAGCAACTCTAACCACCTCATCTAACAAAGATTAATATCTTTATGCTCAAACATATGTTGTAAACTCTTATAATCGGTGAAGACGTGTATATGCACTCCATAATAGTAGTGTCTCCATAAGTTTAAGGTAAAAACAATAGCTGCTAACTCAAGATCATGAGAGGGGTAATTATTCTCATGAGTCTTAATTTGTAAACAAGCATACACCATAACCTTACAATGCTGCATCAAATCACAACCATGAACAACTCTTGAAGAATCACAATACACCACAAGACTCTCGGAACCCTCAAGTAAAGTCAACACTGGAGTTGATGTCAACCTATACTTCAACTCCTGGAAACTATTCTCGCAAGCATCATAGCACTCAAACATCACCTTCTTCTAAGTCAAATGGATCAAAGGACTAGGATAAATCTACAATAATACCAAAATAGATCCAAAAAATTATGGATATCTGGTGGAAAAGTCGATACAGGGTAAATATTATGAGAATCCTTTTAAATACCCTAACCCAAAATTATATACTAAAGGAAGGGAACTGACTAATGCCAAAACTCACACTTAGAAAACTTATAATTAAGACAACACTCTCTAATTGTATGTTCCTCCTCACTTTTAGAATAAATCAGAATATTATCAATGAAGACGATCATAAACGGGTCTAATTATAGCTTGAAAACCCTGTTCAAGAGGTCCATGAAAGCTGTAGGAGCATTAGTCAAATCAAAATACATAACCACTAATTCAAAATAGCCATAACGTGTCTGAAAATTTTTCTTAGGAATATATGTCTTCCTAACCATAAGTTTTTTGATAGCCAGAACGAAGATCAATCTTAGAAAAAGTGGCTAGCACTTTGCAGTTGATCAAACAATTCATCAATTATCAGAATGGGATACTTATTCTTGTTTGGTACCTTTCTTAGCTGGCAATAATCAATGCACATGTGATTAACCATCTTTCTTATGCACGACCAATATAGGGGCACCCCAGGAGACAAACTAAGATGAATAAACCCCTTTCCCAAAAGATCTGCCAACTGGTCCTTCAATTCTCTAAGCTCAGTTGGCGAAATCCTATATGGTTAAATTTAAATGGGTTGATTTTTCGAAACAAGATCTATACCAAAGTCTACTCAGTGTCAGGAAGGACTCCGGGTTGCTCCTCATAAAACATATTCACAAAATCCCTGACAATAAAAACTCATATTCCTATCCTCCAGGTAGGTAATGAACCTACTCTTAGGGATAACTCTACTCCCCTCCCACTAAATGATAGGTCTATCAGGAATTTGGAAATAGATAACTCTAGTTTATAGTCAACATTAACATGGCATGAAAGGAGCCAATCCATGCCCAAAATAACATCTAAGTCTACTATATGTAACTCATACAAATCAGCAGGACAACAATCTCCAAGACAGAAATGATATAACTGTGGTAAACTCTCTCAACTATAACAGTATCACCAACAGGTGTAGAAATAGAGAATGACTCGGTAACACTTTAGGAATCACTTCAAACTATCTAGAAACATATGGGGATACAAAATAAATGGGGTCTAACAATGAATACTCATCCACATCGCAAACTCTCAACATACCTTTCACCATATAAGTTGACTATTCCTAATCCTGTAGAGATCCTAAAGCATACAAATGGCTTTGGTGTTGGCCTCCATTGGTAGAAAAAGTATCACCTACTGAGGCTTGCATGTTGTTAGTAGTATGCTGGAGGAGGAATAGCATGTGGTCTGGTATTACCCTATCTAACTGTGGGAAAATCTCTCTGTCTACACTCAGTAACCCACAAGAGTAATAGTTCCTCGAAGGACAATCATGAAGACTATGAACAACCTATTCACACCTAAAACATCTATTAAATCTATCACTACACTAACCCAAATGACGCTTACCATACTTAGAATATATCAGACCAGTACTATGAAGAGCTGACTGAGTTTTCCTATTTTGCTAGTTCTTCGAAAGCCTAAAGTTTTGCGAAAAAAGCACTAAGCGGAAAAGGGGATGTCCCCCTAGAACCTTGCCACTAATGCCTCTTAAACCCATTTGACTTAGGCTGACTAGATCCAAAATGACTAGTCTTAGCCCTCTTGCTCTTCTGACTCTCTCTATACTTAGCCTTGTCCTTGACTATCTTCTCAAGATGCACTATTAACCTACCTATAACCATATTGGTACTCAGCATGGATGCCCGTCTCTCTTGAATAAAATAAGGAGAAAGACCAGACAAAAACATATCCATCCTAGTATACATATCAGCAATCATCTCTAAAGCATACCCAGACAACTTAGTATACTTTATACTATACTCACTAATAGATATAATGCAATGATCCTGTCTCAATAACTCTCTAACCACTCTTGCCTCTTCTCTATAGGAAAGAATTGGCCGATGAATATTTCCTTGAACTCATCCCAAGAATGTGAAGCTGCTCCAACTCCCCTATTTTTCCTCCACAAATCATAACAAGGAGTGGCTAAATCCTTCAGCCGATAAGCCTCCAAGTTAAATCTATCAATATCAACCACTCTTATTATATCACAGATCCAATGAACCTCCTCAATGAAGTTATATGGGTCATCTATATCTCTCGAATCATGAAACTCTAGAAGAATCAGACATAGAAACTCCCTCACCCTTACCACTTC
The DNA here is from genome assembly GCA_039654485.1 of Withania somnifera. NCBI lineage: Eukaryota > Viridiplantae > Streptophyta > Magnoliopsida > Solanales > Solanaceae > Withania > Withania somnifera. Next base: position 6,294 of record JBDJHY010196252.1, on the reverse strand, counting down.
ATCATCCAAAGCTATTGGTTAAACAACTGAAACAGGAGCTGGTTGTCGGTCCTATGCCACTACCGTCTAAGCTATCAAATGCATCATTTTATGGAACTCTACCTTGGTGATGTTTTATGGATGTATGGTGGCATGATCTGAAATGCATAAATCACAAAAAAGAGAGAATGTCTCAAATTCAAAACCCAAAGCACTAGATAGACATTAATTAAGGACACTTTTCCTAAACATGCAATATCCTCTCAATCATAAATGTGTTGCAGTCATACCCATAAAAGAGATTTTATCTAACATTTAGCTTTTAGATATAACGTAAGACACTATGAACCTAGTGTTATGATACCAATCTTGCCAAGCCCTAAGTCCACCCCTAGGTGGGACGGGCATCCTTGGCCACTAAGTTACCCTAGCATCATCGGACCATGCAAAGCTCTACATCCGGCACTCAATAAAAGCATCTTGAAAAGTAATAATGAAAGCAATAGTGAACCTCATATAGGAAATAAGTAATAAGCCAGTAAAATATGATCAATATCTCAATGCTAACTCAACATCAGTCTGAAAGCCTCTAAATGCGAAATACTGCACTGCTAGGACAAGATCACTAGCTAGCCTCAAAATAATAAAATAAAGAATAAATATAATGTCTCATCTCTAGAAAGTTAATAAAAACTCCATAGTCAATCCTCAAATCAATAACCGTAAGCATCCGGAAGCATCTACATGGGTGTTACAAGTAATATCAAAAGTATGGATTAGCAAATGAAATGTATTGGGTATTTAAAAAGGTACATAATAGGATATATAGTCATAAATGATAAGTGATATGCAATGTATGAAAATTTAACTCTGATTCGGCTTTCTACTCAAAGAAGAAATTTACTAATTTATAATGAAAACAGCTAAAAAGTTTTATACTCAAGAGTATAAAATGAACTCATTTAAAAGTATCTTAACTTCAACAGTTTTTAACAAAAGATGAGGACTCTGTTAAAAACATTCTTTCGGTTTGCTCTCTTCAAAAACTTTTAATGTTATTTCTCTTTGGGAGTTTCTATAGAAGAAATACCTCAAAGTCGCATCAATGAGGTCTACATACTACCCCATGTAGAGGAGCCTCCATACCTTGACAAAGAGTATGAACCTTGCTTCACCAACTGGATCCACTTAGTCTACAAAGGCACACTTACTAGGCTAAAATAATAATAATCCCTACGTTAGGCTACGTAGGTTGAGGGAGTTGTCCAGTCTTCTCGGTGCTAATACTCCTTCATAAAATAATGTCATTTAAACTTTCACTTTCAATCATATCGACTGATAGACATTCCATAATGAACCAATAGCCCTTCCCCTACAACTCCCAATTTACCCAAATAGGCGAACATCAGTCAAATTAGACTCTTCATTAATTTTTCTTTTCAACTTATAATATTAAGCATAAGAAACATTCTTATCTTCAATTAGGATTAATTAGTAAAAATAATCAAATTATACATGCTCTATAAATAGGTGCAAAAACCATGTAAAAGACAATAATTATGGCACTTCAATTTTCATATCATTTTTAGAACAAACTTTGAGAACAATATTGAATTCATACTTCAAGACTTCTTTAATACCTTCTCTTTAATTTTCAAAATTATGCTAACTCATGAGGACTTCAAAAATTTAGCAATAGCATTCAACTTCATAGTTATGACTCAAAATAATTAAGGAATCATAAAATAAGGGAAAACTTATTCTATATCAATTAAGTACCTAAACATGCTTCTACTTCTTTAAAACCTTTAATAAAAGGATTTTTGGCACAGGGACGAAAGGATTCCTTATTCATAGCCCACATACCTAAATTGAAGCACCTTATTGAGGAAATCAATAAACAAACTTCTGGAAAAAGATCTTCTATTGAAACCCTGGTTTCTTGCTTGAAGAGGAATTTGGAGAAGAACCTTTAATTTAAAGAATTACTTAAAGGAATGGGGGATTTAGAGTGTTTGGGTATTTACAATAACCTATAACGAATCCAAATACATCAGGGATCGGGTGAATAAGAGTAGGAAAATTATGAAATAACCCTTTATTAAATAGGTTGGAAAATTAGAGGGTCTCACCTCATGAGTCACTCCATGACACGTTAGGTGCAACTCCAAGGCTCATGGACTAAGTCATGGAACCATCTTTGTCTACTAGAAATTTCCTCCTATCTATGAGTCATGGTATGCCACTACATGATTCATGGAGCGCTTTCATAGGAAAGGGGCTTAGATTTCAAAAACTCAAAGGACATAGTACGATTGACAATACAAGATTTTAACTCATACATGGGATCATGGAACACATCCAGAACACTGGAAACTTAGGCATCAAGTCCATAAGTCATTCCACGACTCATGGTGCTACTGTATGACTTGTGAACCATGTCATGGTCAACTAGGAGCATTTTACTATTTTATGAAGCCTCTGAACAAGTTCAAAAGAATGGATCAAGTATAGGACATTACACCTACCTTCACACATGGTCCTGAAATTTAATTATGTTTGACTTAAAAATAATAAGATTTTATCCAAGTTATCACGAGGTGATAGATGAATCTTTGCCAGCCAATAACAACCCGTGACTGGACTCATGACTATAGGGAGAAATTTTATGTGCTAGTTTTTTTATTTTTAAGTTTGATTTCTAGGCTAGTACAAGCATGGGGTACACAATATCTCCCTTGAATGAAGGCTAAAGTGGAGGTTTAAGCTGAATTTAGCTAGGTTGAGTAAGTACTACCATGATCATGAACTAGGCTGATACTAATCATGACTCTGAATATTTTACTGAAACTAAACATGGCATGAGCATACTTGGTATGAAAGAATAATTATAGAAGCAATGAAAAAGAAATATAGAATCTAGTAATAGTTATATCATACTGGTCCAGAGATAAAAGGGAAAAGATGTGGGTATTTTTTTATCATATCAGTCTCTGTCTCCTATGTAGCTCCTTCAATGGCCTGATTTCTGCATAACACCTTAACTGTAGCAACCTCTATGTTCTAGAGTCTGCAAACCTTTTTGTCAAAATCTTAATCAGTACCTCCTCGTAAGTAAGGCTATCTTTTACAGCAATGCTATCCACAAGAATAACTAAGGAAGGGTCATTCAAATACTTTTTTAATAAAAAAACATGGAGTATAGGATGGACTTTTGTTAACTCAGATAGAAGATCCAACTCACAGGCTACCTAGTATACCCTCCCCAGAATTTTATACGAGACTACATAAATGGGACTATGTTTCCCTTTCTTATCAAAGCGCATTACACCCTTAATGGGTGAAACCTTCAGATAGACCCTGTCATCTCTATCAAATTTCAACTCTCGCCTCCTAACATCAGCCTATGACTTTTGTTTCCTCTAAATTATTTTAAGCCTTTCCCGAAGAAGTTGAACCTTTTGAGTGGCCTCAAATACCAACTTTGGCCATATCAATGTTGTATCACTAAGCTCAAATTAGACAATGGGAGACGTATATCTCCTCTCATATAAGGCCTCAAAATAAGCTATCTAAATGTTGGAATGATAGTTATTATTGTACGCAAACTCTATCAAAGGCATGCTATCATCCCAACTAACCTTGAAATCCAGTGTGCAAGCTCTTAGCATATCCTCCAGAGTTTGGATGGTCTGATCATCCTGACCATCTATTTGCGGATGAAAAGTTGTGTTGAGATAAACTTGAGAACCCAAACCTCTCTAAAAATATCTCTAAAACTACAATGTGAACTGAGTGCCCCTATCTGAAAGGATTGTCAAGGGCACACCGTTCATATGAACTATCTCCTAAACGTAAAATCTGCCAAACTCCTGTTTTGTAGAATTAGTATGAACTGCTAAAAATGGGTTGATTTGTTCATTCTTTCCACAATCTGCCAAATAGAATCACACTGCCTTCATATGTGGTAAAATGGTAATGAAGTTCATGTTTATTACATCCTATTTCGATATTGGAATCCCAAATCTCTGCATCTCACCCGTTGTCTTTTGGTGCTCAACTTTCACTTGCTGACGGTTAGGAAACTTAGCCACAAACTCAAATATGTCCTTCTTTATTCTGTTCCACCAATAAACTCCATTAAATCTTTATATATTTTGGTGGCACTTGGATGAAGAGAGCACCTGAAATGTGATCCTCTGAATAGAACTTCTCTTTCAAACCATCAACATTGGGAACACAAAAACAACCCTAATAACGAAGCACACCATTTTCACCTTGGGAGAAAACTTGCACTTTCTTCTTACCAACAACACATTTAAACTGAAGAAAAACTGGGCCAATTTCTTGCTTTTCCTACACCTCTAGATCCAAAGAAGACTCGAATGTATTCTGTACTACCATACAACCATCATCAGTCTCAACTAATATAACACCCAAATATGCAAACATGTGCACATCCTTGGAAACTCCCTTCCTTCCTCCACATGATCTAAAATTCCCATAGGGAGTCTACTAAGGGAATCAGCAACCACATTGCCCTTATCGGGGTGGTAAAGCATACCTATATCATAATATTTTAACAACTCCAACCATCTTTATTGATGAAGATTTAACTCCTTCTGAATAAACACATACAGAAGGCTCTTGGGTCCAGTGAAACATCCATATGAACACCATACAGATAATGTCTCCATATCTTTAGAGGAAAGACTACAAGTTCTAACTCAAGATCATGGGTACGATAGTTCTTCTCATGTACCTTGAGATGCATTGAGGAATAGGCTATAAACTTCTCATTCTGCATAATAACACAACCAAGACTGACCCGAGAAGCATCAAAATAAACTAAAAATCCTTTCATATCTTTTAGTAGGCTTAGCACTAGAGTAGAAGTCAATTTATCTTTCAGATAACAAAATTATTTCCACAACTGTCTGACCTTTAAAACTTGACCTTCTTGTAGTACAATCCCAACAACAAAATTGTGTTTAGTAACTGAAAAACTTCATCTCTAAATACCATATTTCCATTGATAAATTGATTTAGCAATAGGGTAGCAACGAATTAACATTGTCGTTAAAAGATGTGTAGCTAAGCATTTATCGATGAAAAAAAAGAAATCTGTCACAGGTATTGCGATAAAATAGCGATGGAAATTATTTGTAGCTACTTTTAGAAATAAAATAACTGTTGCTAGTTTGATTATGTTGTCACTATAATCTAATAAAAATTCATTGGTGGTTCATTTTGCCAACGAAAATATTTGTCGCTAACTTTTTTGACACTTAATTTGCCTAATTTTAGCGTCAAAATTTTTTGTAGCAAATTCATTGCAAAATTTAATTTTGCATATTTACTTTAGCTACAAAATAGAATTTGTAGCAAATTCATCACAAAAACTAATTTTACATATATATTTTAGGTATGAAATATATTTGTCGGCCAATGTATGTAACATTATACCCTACTCAATGGCTACAAAAGAGGTAACAGTGGCTGCAAAACTATAAAATACACTACATTCATAAAAACCTCTATAATTTGCATTGTAACCTCCAAAATTTACATTTAAAAAAAACAGAAACATTATGCTAGAATGTGTTTGATAGGGTGGTTGAACAATCTTCTTTGATAAAGAAATGCTTGAATTTTGGGGTTTAGCAAGGCTAGGTTTGATAATATCCAAAACAAATGAAAAAAGATTGGGGTCGATAGGTGGCAGTTGGCAAGAAACTTGATCTACCTGCCCCCACCCCCACCCCAAAAAAAAGGCAAAAGTCGCGGTCGAACTCAAATTCTGGAAATAAGTCGGGGCCCTTTTACCAAGTCTACAAGATAGAAAATGATAGAGGGTCATCTTCAAAATCTCAGCTTTCCATCTACGCTACCTTTTTGAAGGATCTTTACTCCCACCTCCTGCTTCATCTACAAAGAATAAACAAGTGAAAAATCTTAATGAAACCAAATTATAGAACAAACAAACAAAAAATATAGTTCATTCCCATTATCACTACAATTACCTTAAGTTAATGTAACAAAGATGGCTTTATATCCCATATTGAAAGAAGAATCTAATATCTGAGATGGTATTAGAAATTTCATTATACACACAATCATTCTACAAAGCAAACTTTAGTTGCTTTCTAGTTACGAACTTTAACTTTAATAATGGAAAATTAGGCATTTTGCAGCCATATTCTAGTGAAACATGTGGTCTAATCAAAAGTTTGAACGTTCACAAGAAAATAAAACTAATAAACATACTAACAAGCTGGACTTTACCATCTAACAATACACAAAAAGTTTCATATT